>CAKAKR010062520.1:60186-83581 GCA_916700685.1 Adelosebastes latens
GCAATTTGTGACAAGAATATCAGTAAACCACAGAATGGAGGGAATATTTATATTCTGAAAATGTTTAACTCAGTCAAATGCATGTAGAATAATACCAACAACAAAATATTTTTGGACAAAGTGGTTATGGAAAAAGGTTTACAGAGTAAGAATGCCTTTCGATTATGTTGAAGAATCGCTCACTGTAGATCAGGGGTCGGCAACCTTTTTGATATGAGGTGCCATTTAAAATTTTCTTGTTAGTCAGTGTGTCATATCAACATTTCGGTTAACATTAAGGCAACGTGTATAGCAACATTTAAAAAAAATATATATATTTTTCCCCAAAATCAGGATATTATAATTATACATGAGAGCACTTTACAAGAATGCTGCCATCCTTACCGTATTAAAACATCCACATCAGAGTTTAAATCATAACCCTACCAACCTTCCACTAATCTTGTTCATCAGCAATAAACTTAACAAATTCTGCGAAGAAGGCAACAAGTTCTAACCAATAAGAGGCAGAGTAGGGCGGGTCCTCCCAGAATGCGGGTGGGGGGGGAATCAAACTACTGTAAATAACAGGAGGCGCGACTGCCAATGGCTGTGAAAGAAGTCATTTGGCATGTGGATGAGAGAACACTTAAACATTTCCAAAAAACTCTCTTGCATACTTGTTACTAGTGTGCCATTGGTTAAGCATTGGTTAAAGGAACCTTAGGCACGTTTGCCACCATTGGCACGCGTGCTGAAGGTTGCCTACCCATACTTGTCAACCCTCCCGATTTTCCCGGGAGACTCCCGTTTTTCATTCCCCTCTCCCGGTTTCCTCCCGGGGTCACAATTCTTCCATATTTTTCCCGTATTTATGACAAATTTTCACACTTTTTTTCCTTTTCGTTACCTCAACCTGTTTCTGGCACTGTACAGCATCTATAAGCCCTACTGTTTCCATCCAGACAACAATACAGCTACACCAAATGTTGTTTCCTGGCGGGAGAGAGCTGCTCGCGACGGCTCGTGACACAACAGTTTGAGCTGCGCTCACTGCTGGGTTCACAGCACGCAGCGCTCGAAGTTGGGCTTTGCTGGACAGTGAAAAGCCGTGAAAAGGTCGCGTTATGTATGAAAGGGCCTTCTGTGAGTGAGAGACGGAGAGAGAAATGGAGAGTACTAAGAAAAAAGAAATGCTCAAGCAGGGCAACAAATGAATGAATGAAAACTGATGAATAGTTTCTGCGCACATAAAAATGCTACTGTGCAGCTATTATTTTGCAATTTTTATTCTTAAAAGTCACCAGAATGCAGGAAAGAAAGTCTCTGAAACTCTAATTTTTCTGGGGGAGGACCCCCAGATCCCCCGCTTTGGTTTCAAAATCCTCCCTATTTTTGAGGTCTCAAGGTTGGCATTATGTGCCTACCCCTGCTGTAGATGGTAGGAAAATGAAGCCAGTAAAGCCCTATGAGCATGCAAAACTTATAGACTGATAGAACCTTTAAGCAGCCTTAATTGGGCATCTGAAACAAGCAGTGAACACAACATTGACATATTATCACCATAAGAAGTTGATGAACGTGTTAGCCTAACAGCCTATTTTGACATCAAGCAGACACGGAGCAACATTCATTTGGAGTCTTGTTTCTGGCTTGACGAATGTTGATCCAATGTTCATTCTCCTTTTAACTCTTTTAACTGTTTTTGGTTGCCAAATCCTGAGAAAAACCTTTGGCTCATTATCTATTAAATTCACTGTTACGTTCTCCAGCTAGTCGCTAACATTGTCTGCCATTGTGTGCTGGGCAGGTAACACACGATTTATCAGAGCTTTTTCACTTAAAACAGATGCCTGCTGTGGTTGGAAATGACTGATGAGAGCAGTGAGACTGAAGCAAACGGTTAAGTCGTGGCTGTAAAACTGCAAAATGAGCTGAAAGACACTGAAGGCAACTGCAGAGCTGGGTGATAACTCTCTGTGGATTTGTGACTACGAGCGACTCATTTCACGTTACACATAATCGTTTGATCCATTGTTATTAAAAAGATACCAATTAGTGCAGCTTTAACAATTACCACACACCCAAAAAAAGAGTGTCATTGTCCATAACAGTAAATCAAAAAGTCATAATTTGTGATCAGATATGCCAGTTTGCTATTAAATTGACTCACTGTAGATTAGTTGCTGGCATTGCAAACTTGTGAGCTTCCTTCAGAGTGATGATCAGAAAGTGTTCGGTTCAGCATCTTTGAAGCTTTGCTCTGCAAACACACATGGAGGAAATATTTTTCTGTTTTTATTTTTGGGAGTAATTGACCAGCGGAGTGACTGATACTAGCTGTTGGTTGCAGATAAGAAGTCTGGCAAGCGACTTTGATGTGGCAGACAACTTGCTGTTAGTAATGTGGAGATTGATTTTCTTAGCTTAGAGTACCCCTGTTTTAACTTGAGTCTTGATTCAAAACACTTTGTCACTCCACCACATGAGGAGGATAGCAACTGCCAGAGTTTAACAACCAATTAATCATATTGCTCCAGCCCGGGGGGCAACGTGTTAAGGCATGATGTATAGATTCGGTCCTCTCTTTCCAGGCCTCGCTGTAAACTACAGCTCCCTTGTGAGTGCTAAATGTTAAAAAATGATGTTCAATCATTGCAGATTAAGTGAATTTTCACTAGGAAAAAAATGCATGTTAATGAAATGTTTCCAGTAAATATGTTTTTGGGAAAAATATCAGGATGTCTAGTTAAATATTTGTGTGAGTCGAGGCTGCATGCTGTGGAATTCAATGATGAATCAAGACTCGTAGCCAAGTGATTCCCCCCGAGATGCCAGCGTTTGTAGCAATAGGGTCCAATGGGCCAGTGGGATGGAAAAAGGACAAAGTGTGTGTATCTGTGTGTTTGTGTGTGTGTGAGTGTGAATATCCGTGAATTTGTGTAAGCTGCTTTCTAAGCCCCCTGCTGCCTCAGATACAGCCTATCGAAGCGTGTCAGGTTTCTAAGTGAAAGGGGTCGGGTGGCACCAGTCTGCAGGGCTGAAAAGGAAGGAAAGAACGCATGGGAAAAGGGGGCGAGTGGAAAAAAAAAAAAGAGTAAACAATCTGGGATATGGAGAGAAAGCGACAGAAATGAGAAAAGGGTAGTGAGAATTTGTACAAATGCAACAGGGAAGATGAAGGACACACCTGGAGAGGGGCACATTTCCCCAGCGTGGTGTACGGCTATTACCCAGGTTTTAGGACTCCTTGAGAGGACTGAATGGCGTTCCAGCAGCGGCTGTCAGTAGTGGCCGCGCCTCCATCCATCCAGGCACCCGGGGACTCCATTACACCCCGATGGGCAGGGATGGAAAACCAATCGAGGGGATATGGGGACGAGGGGGGAAGCAATGTATGGGCGCTGGGAACCACACGGACAGGCAATCTGCCATGATGAAGAGGCTGCCTTGCCTGTCCCTCCTCTCGGACCCAGCATGTCCTCCCGCATCCCCTTCAAGCCCCACTGCGCTCTACTGCAATGCCTTGGCAGCTGACCGACCCGACACCTGCCACACTCATTCGCACTCTCCCCGCTTTTTTTTTCCTCCCAAGGCCTCACTGTACTGGCAGCATGTATCCGTTCACATCATCACATGGAGGACTGAAGCAGAGATGATTTCATCGGAGGGAAATAAATGGGAGACGTGTTTGAATTGGGGTGGAATGTAATTTATGATTTTCCTGAAGTTCAGCAGATTTGTAGGTGGCTCTGGTCCCGATGTGTTGCTGTGGTCACAACGTTGAAGGCTGCGAGGTTATCTGCGACGTACTTAACCTCCCCTCTGACAGCGGAGACGAGCCCCGTGCTAGACATACCTGTTAGTGGAGTGGAGGCGGTATGATAAATTCATTAGGGGCGGCTAAGAAATACAGATATTTATATAACTACAGCAAATCTACGCTGTGAAAACACGGCGATCAATCTCTCTGAAGATTGTATGCCTCACAATGGGGCTCGGAGAGAAGAACTGTGCATGCATTGATTCTTACTGAAGGCTTGGTTGGCTTTCTTTTACTTACCGCTTGTGGCTGATCTTTGCTCTGAAAACTGGCAAAATGCATGCACCTTATTACATAAATGCTTCTGCTCTTCAATGTGTTATTTCCCCCCATATTCAATGTCACGTCAAGTGTATGGTTTATTATTGAGCATGTGAGGATGTTTTCAGATATAGACAGGGCATTCTGTTCTTACGGTTTTGGACTGAGATACATAATTGTTTTGACTAGTCCAGCAGCACATTCGATTTTAACACTGACTATGAGGTTAAGATGCAGGCTTACAGCTTCAAGGGTGTTTGAGGCTTTGCACACAGTTCCCACATTTTAGGGCAATGCAGCAGGACAATGATCCTCCACATGCATACATGTACATGCTAGATCAGACTTCAAGATTCTACTTTTAATTTATAAAACATTACACGGACTTGCACTAACTTACTTATCACCCGTAGTCACTCCTCATATACCTGCTAGGGTTTTACGATCACAAAATGCTAGTCTCCTGACTTGTCCAAAAATGAATAAAACATCAGTAGGTGGTCTCTTACCAAGCTCCCCTTCATTGGAATCATCTTCCAACCCAAATTCGAGAGGCTTCCTCAGTCGAATCATTCAAAAGTAAACTCAAAACAAATCTTTTCGCATCAGCCTTCAACCTCACTTAGTCTGCTAAAATACTAATTACGATTATCCAACTTAAAACTCTGTACGTTTTTATATATTTTGCTCATGTTGCTATTGTTTTTATTGTATATAGTGTGTGTGTGTGTCTACCTTTTCCATTCGTAATGCTTTGTACGTAGTTTTATCACTTATATACGTTTGTTGGGTGTTATGCTAATGTTGCACATCGCTGTTTTTACTATATGTACAGCCCTTTGAGGCATGCTGTGTGATATTTGGCTATAATAAGCTTTGACTTGACATGTTTACTGTATGGCCAAATAGTGGAATAACCTGACTGGTCCGGTTAGTCACGTGACCTCAGTCCAGCATGTTTCAGTTGCTGATGTCTGTTGGTTGAAGAGTTCAGTCGGGGAATAACCAGAAATGATATAACAGAAATTATTAAATATGATACTTTTATGTGCTTATTTAAATATATGTTTGATAGTTCAATTCTGTTCATCTGATATGGATGTAGAGTAACTACCCTCAAATTAAAGCTGAGAGTCGGCACTTTAACTTCACAGTAACCGTTTTATTTTATGTGCTGGAGTACGAAGCCAATTCTCTCAATTATGATACATGGAACAGTACTTAAAAGGTAACCGCTAACAGTTTGATGCGTTTGACTTTTCTAGGTTGTGTAATAATCTAACAGTACCAATATTCATCCTAAAAATATAACTGATATTTTCGTCAAAAATGTGATATTTTGTCTGTGTTAGCGCATTTGTTATAAAAGTTCCACCTGAAACACATTGTTGAGCTGCTCCACAGCGAGCCAGGTAAACAAATGTTTTGTAACAGTGGGTGAGGGGGTGTTGTACTGAAGACTTCTCTAACAAGGGCTTGTTCGTGAGGGTGGAACAAAAATATGTTTTTAGATCCACACTTGTACTTTACATGAGCATCAGCGCCTCAGTCACTGAAAATATGTGTATTCTGAATATGCACATTGCCACAGACCCTTGGGTTATCCTCGCTTGCAATTTATTACAACAGATTAAACCGACTTTTTTACAGAGCTACTGTATTTTTTCTTCCGGCGGTCTGCTTGCGTTGTACTTTTTTTATACTGCAGTTTACACTCACATTTTCTCTTGTTGTGATCTGTTTTACGATCGTCTTGTCTGCAGACGTCTGCTGCATTTTTAAACATGAATGTGAATGTCTGACATCAGCGTCTCTGTGCAGGTGCCCTATGTCAAGGTGGCTCCAGAGGACATCCTGAAGGTTCAGTTCCCCCGGTTCACCACTCTGGACCTGAGGCCAACCAACACCGACATCAGCCTGGCCGTGGCCGGCCTTCTCACCTTCTTTAACAGCACCGCCTCCTGCCTCATCTGTGCACAGGCTGACTGTGAGTACAGGATTCACGCCCTCATGACAAAATACACAATCATACACACCTGGGGAGAATCTGACAACAAAGTGCAAACATTTTTGTTTAATGTCTGCTATCCTTTAACACGTGTTGGCACACATAAACTTCTCACACGCACGCCGACTGTGGTCTGACAACAGATGCGTTGCTTATCAACAACTCACCCTGTGACATGCTCCCTTCTGAAGCAGCTGCTGCACTCCACAGCTAAAAACTCCCTCACAGCAACACGCTCGATGTCTGCATCCCAAAATAAATCACATTTACTGCGGGATCCTTTCACTTTTTCAATGTCATCATCATCCTTAAATTAAAATAATGATATGGCATGCTACGCTGTGTCATGTATAATTTGTCTTCAACCTTCAATATCAGTGTGATGTCTGTAAGAGTCTGTGTATACTCTTAAAACACTGCCTGCTGATGATCAAAACACATCTTTAAGACAGACAAAAAAGAATGAGGATGGAGTTTTCAGCTTTATCCACCAGTGATCTGACAGTCTCCTTGTCAAAGGCACTCTTTAGATTCTAAAGATACTAAACTGGATGACCTTAAAAAAGCTTGAAAATCTCCTGGAGGGAAGTTATTTTCGTAAATAGAGAGGAAGATTAAATCATGGCCTGTTCCCACCCTCTTGCAGTCCAGCAAGCACTAATTACAACTCCCTAGACAAAGGCACAGTGACCCTGATTGGCCCCCGCTAACCTTTTTCCTAATCAGCACAAGGCTTTGAAGAAAGGAAATAGGCTTGAGACATCAACCATGTGTCAGACAGCCCAGAGATGGCAATGAGCCACTGTGAACCGCCCACCCCTGCCTATCTCAGTTCTCAGTTCTTCTGCCTTTCAACTTCCTCTTTGACTGTCTCTTGGTCTTTACTTTGGAGTCTTGTTTCATTCATAACCTTTAAAGGTAGGGTTGGTAGTGCTGTTCAAATACAAATACATATTTGTGGAAATTCTCATTGAGTGAGACTGAGCTGGAGTTGTTGCTAACTTCGGGGCTTCACCTTAATCAGCAGGTGGCTGGCAAGACACGTGAACTTGGCTTGGGTCTTGAGGAGTTATAGCATTTATTCATTGACAAACTGTACACACACTACACTGCAATGTTCACAGCTATAACGTTACTGCTAACTTCATATTCACCATCGTCACACACCCACGCTCTGTCTCTCGACTGGACACTCACTAGCATTACGCTGGGCTTACAATACACTGGCAGACACCGTGACAGAGTACGCCAGGCAGACACATAGCTGACCACCTCGCAGCTTTACTAAATGTTAAATAAAAAATAAAAATAAATGTGCCCACAACCACATGCAGCATCGAGCTGCCACAGTAAATTTCCCGGTCAGGTGACCTGGGAACTCAGTTGTCTGTTTTGCGCATACACTGCAGCTGGTGATAAATTATGGATTTAACCTGTTTGTGCATCGGGCTATCGTTGCAGCTGGGCAGCTTGTTAGGCACTTCAACCAAAGCACCTCTGAATGCAACACACTAATCTGGTTGGTTAACGGTTAATGAGTGCCGGCTAACGGACAGAAAAAAATTATGTTTATTTTCATAATGATCATTTTTGGGGGGTGGCTTTGGAGGGAGGCCTGAACAGACAGACTGTCAGTGTTGCCGACTTTCTCGCAAGATTTAGACTTTTGGAGCTAATGCTGCTAGCTACTTTTCATTGGAAAAGAGTTGGCAACACTGGGCTGGGTTTTTCGGTTGGATCATTTTTAAAATCTAGTGTACTCTTGCTAGTTTCTCAACATTACCGACCCTACCTTTACGACGAGATTTGTCTTTTAAAGTTTTGTGTATTAAACCAAAATTTGTGGGGGTTTTAGAGCTTTTTGCGCAGTCAGTTACAGTAAATTAATGCAAATGTGAGCTCACCTTTTTTTTTTTAAATTCTCTCCTCTTTTATACAGCTAGTGCAGTACCCGTTCGAGGCGTGGCCGTTCTGAGCTCGTGCCTGTCGGTTGGCGCCCAGAAGTGCTGCTTGCAGCGTTGTTGAAAACTGCTCATCGCTCGTTGACTCTAGGGAAGTGAAGAAGAGTTTGGTTGTGACGTTACTATATCCAGCATCGAGCAGCAAAAGTGAACTGCAGTCAATGAGCCGCGGCCTGTAAAGGCCCGCTGCAGACGACATGCTCGACACACACCCGCTGCTGCACAGACCGCTGTTCGCTTATTTATTCAAAGTTTAATAATATTGAACATTGTCACGTGTCCAAATTGCACCAACTTTGACACTGCATGTCCTTGGATCCCCAGCAGATCGGATGAATGGTCCTCAAGATATGTGAAGGACAAACATACACACAGAGGCACAGACAGACATATCTCTTGCTTTATAGTTAGATTTGCCATTCAGTTATCCAGAAATTGAACAATTATTAATTAAGCTTACTAAAAGAAAATGCTATATATCTAATGGTAGTTTAACCGAACCCCACTACATAATCCATTATAACTGCAAGGGTAAAAAATATATCATCAGGTGTTTTTCCTTCTAGGTGTTCCTGTACCTGTCAGTCATTCTTCATATTCTAGGCTCAGATCCTGTTTTCTGTGACATTTATTCCACCGAGAGTTGATTAATAAAGCTCTGGCGAGAATAGTGATAACAAGTGAACCTTTTAGGCACCTTCTGACTTTAATATTGGCGAGTTTGGAGAGGAGAAACTCATTTTAACATTACTTTTCTTCTTCCCTCTGGATGTGTGTGGGTGTGTAGGTTGGTGGGGAGGTTCTCAGTCTGTGTGAGTGGGCTAAGAGAGGACTGGAAAGGAAATTAAATGAAATGAAAAGAAAAGAAATGAAATGAGGGGAGATGAGAGGTAGATATCAGAGACCAAGGGGAGTCCAAAATGAGAGAGGATAGGAGAGGAGAGGATGCTATCCGGCAGAGGTGAAATGTAGTGATTGGGGTGAGGGAAGGGGAGGAGGTAACTATGCTGGAATTATACATTGGCAACAAGAGGGAGACAGTCCAGGAAATGACACGGCTGTATTGATTGCTCCCTCTCATGTGACCCTCATTCATTCAATAGAAAATGCAGCAATTGGCAGCATGCCTGGGTTTATGTGTGTGTGTGTTTCTCTCCGTGTATGTGTGTGTAAAGGTCTGCGTTCAGCAATAGCATCAGCTGAAACCCATTCGACTTTGGCTCCGGCTCGCCCGGCTCCACCCCTCCCCGTCAGCTCACCCAGTCAGTTGGTCGGTTAGCAGCCTGCTGTCGGTGGCTCGTCCACATGTGCCGGCCTCATTAATCACCCAAGCCAGTGACAGCCTAATAGAGCATGGCCAATTCATGAATATTTTCCAGCCATGGCTGAGGAGGCAGGAGTGGAGGTGGAGCTGTGCCCAAAGGCACGGTGCACACCAGGTCGGACATTAATCTAGCTAACCTCCACTATCGACGGCGGTGTGTGGAGTAGCAGCACTGTAACTCTGGGCCACGTCCAAGTGGTTGAATTTTTTAGACCTGCTGGGTGGCCCCACGTGTTGTGTGGCTGTGGCGTTTGGTAAATGAAAAGAGACGCACGTAAAAACGCACGCACAGGACTCGCCTGCACGCACAGTGCAAGCCACATATATTTACATGCATGCTGTTCCTGCGATCACACACACTGTGCTACAGGAGTGCACTTTCATTAGTGAGGTAATTGGTGCAGCTGTCAGTAAGCTGAAAGAGAACAGGCCATAAACTCCGAAACTTGACTGACGCTGCAGTGCAGGATTTCTTAACGAAACAGTAGGCCTCAAATGCTTGCGGAGCATTATTCCACCTTTGATAGGCACAGTTGGAGACCAGAGTTTGCCATTTTAGCTCGCTGCATCGTTCCACTGCAGCTACAGTAGGAAAGAGCGCTTTCAGTAGTGGTCGTATCAGGTTTCCACTATAATCTGTTTGTTTTTATTTAATGTATACATGTGTGCCTTATGCTAATTGCTGTCTTTTCCTGGTGATGATTGCATGTCCATGTCATCTACAAGGGCTGACCTACTGTCATCACTAACCTGTAATCAGCATTAGTCAAGTGGAAGAGACATCTCAGTGACTTGTGAGCAGGACTGTATACAAAGGTGTAAGAATGACAGGAACATAGTAATTGCAGCGGATGGTCTTAATACTACATAATTACTACATGATAATTGTAATTATGCTGTGGCTACTAATGATCCTGATGTGGAAGGTATCAATGTCAGTAGTCAAAGTGTTGGTGGTGCTAGAAGTAGCAGCACTTTTAAAAGCTTCTCACTGAATAGATGGAAGGCAGTTGGCTCTCTTGCTGCTTTTTAAAGAAATTAGTTGACTCAGTAAAATGACATTTTGCATTTGTGGAGGGTGGGTGGAGTTTTGAGGTGCAAACGTGCAGTATTTCTCTTTGCTGGAGTAAAATGCAAAGCCTATACCTATTTTTTCTATCTAATTAGAAAAATAATGAAAGGGATTTTGGCTGATTCCTCACCTGCGTCAATAAATATGAACGTTTCCATCAAAAGATATTAGACATCTCTTGATAATCATGTACAGTAGTCTAGAAGGGGTTGTCACGTGACAATAACCAGGTTTTACAGAAAATCGGCAAAAGAAAATGGTAATTAATGTGTGTTTCCATTCACTACTGTTATGCGAATCTTAGGATTTGGGTGCATTGAGACAAACAGCTGGTGGAGCTAATTCTCCAGTCAGGTGCCATTAAACCATTGGAGAAGGATGAGGCACAACAAGATAACATAATTAACAGAGCGCCACTCAAACCTCAAAACGGTGAAAATCAATAGAGAAAACATGTTGGACATGTTCCATTTATGTTTGTGTCATGTATTAACCGTCTCCTCATCAGTCCACACAGATCTGATGTTTTTGTCTACTGCTATTTTTAGTCTCCAAAATGTACAATACATAGTGATTTATTCGCTAAGTCAACACATTCTCACTCCCAACTCGTCAAATTGGCCACTTTCTCAGTGCCACTCGGCATCGTAGACCGACACACGGGGTACCACTCTTGCGTTACTTTTGGATGGACCAGGGACGACGTGTCAATCTACACTTGTTACATACATAGTTTGCTTTCAAAATAAACTTCTGTTTTCACAGGAAGTTAGGTTTAGGCAACACAACCACTTAGTTAGGGTTAGGAAACGGTCGTGGTTGACGTTAACTTCACTGACTAGTGACTCACGGGACTAACGACTGACATAACAAAATAAGTCAACGTTACTTTTAGTTTCACACAGGACAGAAACTCTCCTGGTTGAAAGTTTAATGTTTGTTTAACACATCCACCACCCATTCTGTCCTCCCTTAGCGGACTCTCACGCTATTAATAATACGTCACTTGCTCCGACAGATGAATAACGCCACGGATGGGTTTACATTGGAGTTAGTTGAAAGTCCGGTTTGCCAGATACTGTCGCTAAAGGGTACCTCCGTGCGTTTCCAATGCCAAGGGGCGCTGCCCAATTAGGGGTATTTGTCGAGTTGAGAATTAGACCAGGATGGCTAAGTCTGCTTTCATTGGACTTAGCATTTTGCTTTTAGCGATACACCGAATTTTGTATTTTTTCCCGGATTTTTGCCATTTACACTCAAAATGCGAATAAAAACAGGTGATAGTGTGAAATCCAGCAGGGAACTTTCATCCATTCCTATCTCCCTCCATCATTTATTTCACTAGAGAGCAGTTACCTGTCCTTTTAAGATAAAATAAAGAGTCAGAGACCTTTCAAATATAAGTATCCCTTGTGGCACTCTCTATAGGGGGGCATTTTCCCTACAGAACAGGTTCACCTGAACTCTGCTATCTTTGCCTTTTTGCCATTTTCTCAAGGTTGTTTTTGCAATTGAGCAATTCCACTCACACTCAAGCTGTGAAACCTACAAATTAAGCTTTCTGCAGGATAAGTCATTTGTGGTTTCCTGTGTGCCGCATGAAGAATGAACATGAATGCTGTTTGCAGAGACAACAAGAAAGATCAGCAGGAGCCCATTAGATCAGCACCACCACATCGTGTGACAGGTGGATTATAGTCAGTATTGATGGTTGTACTTTTATGGTTATTTGGGTTAATGCAAAGGGTAATATGCTCAGACATACTTTGAATGTTTTGACATATAATCTTGCCTACAACATTTTAAAGTGATGGTCCCAATGGTGGCAAAGTCATAAAACTCGATCTTACTCTCTGCTCAAGGCTAAATGATGAGTCATCGTAAAAAGTGTTAAAAGCTTTGACTGTGACCGAAGGTTTCATTATACATTATTCACCTACACCTGTCAAGGAATTTATATTCAGCTACTGTATTATAGTCACAGGTTAATGTTTTTAAACTGCTGGTGGCTCTGTGTGGTGGCAGTATTTGCTTTGGGGTACTTTGTGTGTGTGTGTGTGTGTGTGTGTGTGTGTGTGTGTGTGTGTGTGTGTGTGTGTGTGTGTGTGTGTGTGTGTGATCTTGCAGGCACCCTGTGGTGACAGTATGTGAAAGGTAAATGAGTGGTTACCTGACTTGAATGTCAGCCATCACCTTTATCTGTGTGCCAGAGAGAGAGTCGGAGCCACGTGTCATCCATACCAATGAGGTAGTGTGGTAACTAACGCACAGGTTTACTTCAATACTTGTGAGGATCCTCTTTGACATAATGTATTCCTTAAATTCAAACCTTAACTTGAATCTTCGCAACTACTTACCCGACCCCAACTCTCACATCCTTAATGAGTAACTTAACACCTGGCCTGATGGATGTGGTCAGAAGTGTATGTGGTGTGACGGTGTCATGGAGTCCACCTGTACATTACTGCAGTAAGGTGAGGAATTGAACCACTCATTTTTTTTACCTCCCTGTTTTGTTTGGCCCAGCGGTTTCACACTATTACTCTGATCTTGAGGTAGCGGCAGTGTCCCAGAAATGCAGCAATGTGCCAGCAAAGACAGGACAGACTGCAAGATAGTAACTAGAGACCATCTTGCAATGGGATCACACCAGCCATGATGCCAAATCAGGCCAGGAGCGTAAAGTGCGGGGGGCCAATGGCCAATCTCCCACTTCCTACCTCCCTACTTCCAGCGTCCTTGCTCGGACCACACCCATCTTCAAACTCGCCCTTCATTTTGATCTCAACTACACATCTGTAAAGTTTCGTGACTGCATATTGCACGGTTGCGGCGTTATCGCGGTCACAAAATCTGTCCACAGACATATAAACACCCGACAAAGTACTGAAAACCGCCTCTGTGGTGGTTCCCGCTAGTAGGTGTCTCCATGACCACATTTTGTCATGATGACTCACACAGACTCACAAGGTGAAAACAATACCAGCGTTGCCGTCGCAGCCGGTAAACATAAATGTAAACAATGCAGGCTTTAAAATACTTAAAGAACTGACTTTGCAAATTATTTATGAGGAAGGAAATGTATTCACCATGTTTGGTAGGCCTCAAGGATACACACAATGTGTTTTGATGAGTAACACAGATGTAAACTTTTATGCAACTTTTGTTTGTTAACAAGACATTTACACCGACTACCTTTAAGATATTCTTTAAGAGTTCAGTCCAGGTTTGTGGTGGTGACAGCTGCATTTTCTGTGGCTGCTTTACAGTAAAAGCCATCCTGTAGTTCACCAGTTGAGCGATTTTAATATGAAGCAGCAACAGTAAAAAATGTTTGGTTTGCATTTATAGTTACTTATCAGAGTGCTGATTCAGCTCTAGAGGAGCCATCAGTTCACTGTGACTTAGATATAATTACAAACAGTAATGTCAGAGTACTTGCATGGTTTGTTTCCTGTCAGTGTGTGTGTGTGTGTGTGTGTGTGTGTGTGTGTGTGTGTGTGTGTGTGTGTGTGCGTGTGTGCGTGTGTGTGTGCGTGTGCGTGTGTGGTGTGTATGTGTGGGCATTTGTCGTATACGAAGCAATCTGTATCACCACCCTCCTCTCTGTGAAGCTTGGGTAGCCTACAGCCGTCATATCGAGTCCTTGGACCGTTTTCACATAAGCTGCCTCCAGCGTATCCTGGGAATTACCTGGCGGGATCGTGTGCCTCACTCTGATATACTTGACTAGACCAACTGCAGAAGTATAGAGGCCACGATCACCCAGCGCCATCTGCAGTGGCTGGGACACGTGATAAGGATGCCCCCCATGTCGTCTACCCCGCTGAGAACTCTACAGCCAGCTACATCATGGTCGACGCTCAGCTGGAAAGCCGAGGGAAAAGCTATAAAGATCAGCTGAAGAACGCTTTGAGAAAGTGCAAGATCAGACCCGAAGCCCTGGAGGATGATGCTGCTGACCGTACCACTTGGCGACAGCTGTGTAGGGATGGTGTTTGTATGTTGGAGATGGGAAGGGCAACCACAAGACAGCAGAAGAGATTCAGGAGAAATGCTGCGACAGTTCCCATCACCACCACCACATATACATACCCCACCTGCAGTAGAACTTGTGGGTCCAGGATAAGACTATTAAGCCATCAAAGAACTCACCTTTAAAGGACTGGACGTCATCATCAATTTCGATGGAAAACCGAAGAAGAGAAGTGTGCGTAGTAAATTTTAATCCTGCAGAGTAATGGCGTACTCCATTTGTTACTATGAAAAGTACTATATAAAGGGGTAAATGCTAAATGTAAATCGATTGAATGGGTATTGTTGAAAAATGGCAACCATAAATGATATCAAAAACTGGGGTTGCGTTCGAATAGTCAAATAATTACGTCCTAACGTCTTTTCCTAACCACTTTTCCTTGACCTCAGTGGAAAACGTCATGAGGTCAAGGAAAGATGAGAAGGAGAATTCATAAGGACTTAGGAAAAGACAACAGCGGTGTTAGGAGAATCCGACTGCTCTTTCACTAGACTCCGTAATTATGATGCGACGGCGGCGGATGTTAGTGACGTCAGTTTGCTGTGGTGAAACTACAATGTTCTGGAGATGGACTACAAAAGGCGCTACTTCTCCCCGTGCGTTATTAAATAGGTCTTTCAGTGACAGACTGCTTCACCCGCGGTGTGTGAAAGAGAGATACCACAGCTCCTCCTCCTGCTGCTGGAACACTTTACATCAACAGATAATAAAAGATTATCTGACCTAACGTGGAAAAATATCACTTCATTACCACAGTTGGAATTGAAATAAACAGGAATATATGATAAATATTGAGTTAATTGTTCGAGTTATGGAGAAGGGGTTGAACGATAGACTGTAAGTGTAGGCTGTACTTCTTCCAACTTCTTTTCGAAATATTCGTAATATTTATTTATGTTGATTATTTGTTAATCGGTTGTTTACTGTTCATTTTATAAGTTATTCTTGTTTTGTTTTTTACTGAGGTATTTGTTACATGTTCGAAATAAATAATTAATTAAAAATAAAGTGAAACGAAATGGTTGTCACTGTCCACTCATATTAAACATGAATCCCAATTAGTGTATGAGCTTATGAAAATAATATGCAAGATAAGCATATAGTTTGTTATTATGAACGGCCGAATGGCGCGTCGCTTTAAATGCTGCGGCTGCAAGGAATTGTGAGATGTTATTCTCTCGTTTCCTTTGGTAAAGAATGGTCCAGTGTATCCTCTGCTAAAGGAGATAATAAAGGAAGCATTGAAGCTCCTTTCCTTAACTTTTGGTGAATTCGAACAGCTCTTGTCATGGCTGCTACTGAGGTACTTCCGGGTCATTTCACTCAGTTAGGAACCTTCCTAAGCAAAAAGGTCTATTCGAACGCAACCTGGGTTTGATTTATTCAAAATCTTAAGAATTAGGCCTATGACTTTAACCTAAACCTAATTCTAATCTTAGTTATAAAAGGAAGTCTTTGCCTTCGAACAGTCCTATCTCTTAAACGTGGTCCTAATAAAGACAGAGGTACAAGCACACACACACAAACACACGCAGAGTCCGTCTCAAATTCTGTGGAAAAGAAGCAACGCGTACTTTACAGGACAACATACACACCCACACAATCCCACAGAACTTGTTTTCTCTCTGCACAGGGACCTATACAAGTCGAACTAAAGAAAAGACATTCTTACATTCAGCAGCATGTTTTTTATTTGATTGGAACTGGTTCACCAGAGCAAACAGTGAGGGAGCAACATGGCTGCTGTAAAGCACCCTGGTGAAAACTGATTCTGACTCCCCTTTGAATCCTGTGCAGCCAGAACACTAAAGAGAATATGAGCTTTTCTTCTGTGTGTCACTCTATTTGCGTGTGTGTGCTGTTTCACCAGCTGCATCTAGTACAGTGTCTAATGTCATGAACAAGAAGAGTGGATGCAGGATGCAGGCAAGGAGGGCGGTTTAACAGAAGCTATTTCAAGCTCATCAAAGTTATTCCGCGTTGTACTGCAGAGGAAGTCGATCTGACAGGTCTGGAGACAAAGCCAGGCGAGCGAGCAGCAGCCGGGAGTGATGTCTCATGAGTGCACAGACACAGGTAGCCAGGTACAGGAAGACAAACACACACGGTGATATACCGCCGTACAGACGGGCTGAAAGACGGGCAGACACTGAGACATAATTACAGAAGCTATTAGACATGATGCTGGTGACTGGAGCAGCACTGTAGCACGTGTTAATGTGCTGTGGAGAAGCTAAAGGAGTCAGCTTGATAACTTAAAATTGCTTGCACCAAAATTGGTCTCCATGTGACAAACTACTCTGCCGTCGCCATGGCAAAACTCACATAAAAAAGCTGTTGACGCCAAAGTCTGGAGTGCCATTTCGTTATTACTTTATAATGGAAATAGCAGGTGGAGGCTCAGCTAAAAGCAAGTCCTTCCCAGCAAAGTTAAGTCCTTCTTGTATGACTCTCCTTGCCAATATCAAGAAATGTTATACGAGATCTGCCAAATTGCCAAAGTGAGGCCAATGTAACTATCACACCAAAACGCCGTGGTGTACTACTCAGAGTCTCATTCAGGTTGTATTTTCTCTCTGCGACATCCTTCACAAATTAGTCTAAACTCCTATATGGAAAATTAGTCCAGTAACCTCTCAGGGTGTGCTAATATATGGATGTCGAGTGACTGGTAAAATGCAGCTGGGAGCGTTTTGATTAAGTCAGCCAGCCATGCTTTAATTAGGGCAAATCCCACTTACCTCACTAGAGTCAAACGGTCTATTACCATGGGATAGAGTACAAGAGAAGTTGCTTGAACGTTCCCTTTGTGTTTGATGGCTTTACAATAATTGTAATTAAAGGTAATCAGTCCACTTGCTCTGCGTGGAAACGTTTTTATGGATTCATTGTCTTCAAATGTGGCAGAAAAACAAACATTTTGTTTGTACTTGAGGACAGCGTATGCTTATTACATTCATACTGCATTAACAACCATCATTCTCTGAATGTACTTGACTTTCCATAACTTTTTTGGCTATGTATTTTATTAACTTTTGAAAAAAAAAGACTATTGTCTCCTTGGGAGAGTCTTCCCTTCATTACAAGTAACCCTCTTATGTGTTTTTTTCTTTTTTTCTTCTTGTGTGCGTGTGTTTTACCGGCAGGCTTATTGAACCTGGAGCAGCTCCTCAGGCAGTTCCTCATCTCCAAGGAGACTTTGTCAGTGCGCATGCTTGACGACAGCAACGACCCCACCCCGCTCCTGAAAGAGATACGAGATGACAAGACCGCCACTATCATTGTCGATGCCAACGCCACCATGTCTCATGTCATTTTGGAACGGGTTAGTATGGTTCACATGATAGCTGTGTTATTTATGCACTGTTTTCATTTATCATTCGTCATAGCTTTATAAAGACAGGAAATTCCCAGGCTCCACATTGATTTAACTCTCGTACATTTCAAATAGGAAAAGTAACTGGAAATTGCCAGTGGCAAGAAGTGTTCAAGGCTGAAAATAATTGTGCATGCAGAGAGGGGTATTTCTTTAAGTGTAAGGAAAAGTTGGTTAGTCTTCAGTTTTGACCTGTAAATGTACAGGTTGTATCGCCCACACAAACAGTGTGCGGAACATATGAAAAGGGAAATCTCCTTTTCACCGGCTTAATCCATTTGCTGTCTTGAATCAGAAGACAGATTATGTGAATTTACGCACTTTTGGCAGTGGGCACAGCTTTTAAAAGACGGGGTTACAGAGTCTGGAGTCTACTCCGAAATAAAAGGAATTGAGGCAATCTTGTCAAACAAACCTGTTACACCGAATTATATGGATGAGAGCATTAAATCAAGTTGTATTCCAATGATTCATCTTCCATTCTGCACAGTTAAGTGGATTAGTGTGAGTAAGGACAGACTCATAAAATGAAGGAGCCCTTTTGTCTACTTTCTAATACAGTGCATGTTGTGGATTAAAACAGGCTGTTCTGTAAATCAGTGAAGCAAATCAAGTGGACGGATTCTTTCATGTCCTTCTTATCTATCATCTGTCATAGAAATATACCTATAAATGTAATATGTAGGGTTGTCAATTGATTAAAATATTTTATCGTGATAAATCGCACATTTTTTTAACTGTTCAAAATATACTTTAAAGGGAGATTTGTCAAGTATTTAACACTCTTATCAACATGGGATTGGGCAAATATGCTTGCTTTATGCAAATGTATGTATATATGTATTATTGGAAATCAATTAACAACACAAAACAATGACAAATCTTGTCCAGAAACCCTCACAGGTACTGCATTTAGCATAAAAAAGATGCTCAAATCATAACATGGCAAACTCAAGCCCAACAGGCAACAACAGCTGTCAGTGTGTCAGTGTGCTGACTTGACTATGACTTGCCCCAAACTGCATGTGATTATCATAAAGTCGGCACGTCTGTAAAGTTGAGACTTGTGGGTACCCATAGAACCCATTTTCATTCACATATCTTGAGGTCAGAGGTCAAGGAACCCCTTTGAAAATGGCCATGCCAGATTTTCCGCACCAAAATTTAGCGTAAGTTTGGAGTGTTATCTAGCCTCCTTCACGACAAGCTAGTATGATCTGGTTGGTACCAATGGATTCCGTAGGTTTTTTAGTTGATGATGGCAGTATCTTCATTCTAGCTTTAAAACTGAGCCCGACACAACCTAAAAATTGTAAGTTGCGTTAATGCGTTAAAGAAGTTAGTGGCGTTAAAACGAATTTGCGAGAAAAAGGGGAAATGACTTATTTGGGACTTTACTTGCCTTAACTAAGGACTTGACTTGACTTGACATAACCTGTGACTTGACTTGACATAACCTTTGATTTGACTTGACTTGCCCAAGTTAAAAATGACTTGGAACTTGCTTGAGACTTGGACCAAATGACTTGAGTCACATGCTTGGGAGAAATACATTGTCAATAAATATAAACAGGGGTTTTGAAATATTGTCCAATATTGATGTCTTTGTCTGTCTGTGTATATATGCTCAGTTGTCAGTTTATTAGGTCCACCTCGCTAAAACTAATGCAGTCTAAAACAATAGCCCAGAGGTGTTAATATTTATATTCAAATTTTGTCCAGCCCATTTATATATGTAAAGGCAAACTACATCTATCTAGCAATTTTTTTCTCAGAATACTGACATAACTTGTGAACATCCATGTTCACCATTTGTCTCTCCTCCCTTGTGGCATCCGTGAGCCTTTTTTTTCCATATCCATGTGTTGTTATAATCCTGGCGATGCACAGAAAAGGGGTAATGAAGCATCTGCTCATTTGCCCTGGGGTCACATATAAGTACATCACTGTCATGCCATAAACATGAGCTGCCTTAACCTCTTTTCTTATCACAAAACAGAGGCTCCTCCAGAGTTGTGGGTGTTGCACATCTGGCGAGGAAGACATGGAGTGACTCAGATGCCTCTGACTCCATATCAGTGGAGAGAGTAAAAAAGAAAAAACAGTTTACATGGTAGGTATCAAAATACACTCTATTAGATTGTAGTTTTTTTCAGAGTTGGTATGGATTCTCAGTATTTTAGATACAAATCATTCAGCCAGATATGACTGGAAGATAGAAATATAATTATGGGATCAGCACCGGCTCTTGAATGACAAAGAGATGGATTAGAACAAATGGAGGCTCCCTGTCGATAATCCTGTGAGAAAATGGGAGTCGCTGGACCGTGAATGGGTTTCCAAATCAAATGTAATGGAACAAGGGGCATGGGTTCAGGAGGGAGGTGAAGAATACATGAGCAGGGTGGGATTTTCTGCTCATCCCATGACACATATCACAAAGGCCGCGAGGTCAGGTCCTTTAATCAGATATAACGCACGTCCATACGATGTTTACAACCCTGTGTTTCAAAGCTTTATTGAATATGGATCATTATTCCAGACCTATGGTAATATGATTTAGAGGGTCAAGAGACTGACCTCAAGATTGTTGGAAGAGACACGGGAGATTGAACTTCATTTCATTCAAACATCCCAAATGTTCAAACTGACTCTATTAATCTGTGACCGATAAGGCTTTATGTCACTCTTGATGGCCTTCATCAGTTTGATCTCATTAGAACCAGCGTAATTGACTGCTTGCATTAAACAATGACCCAGGCCCTTCGTTCTGTTCTCCGTTTCACAAATTAACCTAAATTAACTGCATTTCCAGCCCCTTGAAAGCAGACCGAGAATAACAGCAACTGAGAGACTCCGTTAGGAGAAAAAAGAGCTGAAAAAACAACCATCATCATCGAAATGTGGGTAATGGTAATTGAGAAATTGGCCATTCATAGGGAAAACATTGTTTCAGATTGGATGTCACTGGAGAAGGATGGTGCATCCAGCAGCTGTTGTGAAGAAAATTCTCAACATCTAGTGTATGAGCTGCATGTAAAGCAGCATGCAGTAAGTAGGTGAAATAAAACCAGCATGTGTTTCCCCTCTGCACCAGATAGATTTTCTTTGTTTTTGGCCTGGAGCGGAGGAAATAATTTATAATGATAAATAAAATGTGTAGTAAGGAGCATTCAATTCATTATGCCAAATTGTCCTATTACTTCTTAAATGAAGCTTTGCATAAACTGACCTTTTATTTATTCTAATTAGTCCTTCTACTTTTACTTATTTTAAAATATATATATTTTTTCAGCTGAATATGATGTTCGGCACCATCTTCATAACAATAATCTAATCAGGTTTTTATTTTTTTTTATGGGCCTAAGTAGAGGGTTACTATAAAAAAAAGCTGCATTGATGAGGGTGGGAGCATAAAATTCAGCTCTACAACAATTTCACATCATTTGACATTTCATATCATTTGGTGTGATATTATGGAGCCTGTGGCATTATCTTCAGTTCAATGCCTTTTCCAATTTGAGATCCACTGCCTTCCTGATTTTACCCTCATTTGTAAATGTCACTTAAGTAGAAGCGATGGAAATAATTTGCAGTGGTGTAAAAAGAAAGATATAAAAAAGAGAAGAGGAAAAAAAAAAATGAAGGGAGGGAGTGGAGGGAACATGGCGAACGGCGAAAAGCATGCGTCTTAATGTTTGGTGATTTAGTATTTAAAGATAAATTGGAGGATAACATTAATGGGTTCATGGTGTGGTTTATGGGTTAACTGCCAGAATAAAAATGTCAAAATTCATTTGATTATGAAAAAATGTTTGACTGTTTTCTTATTTCCTGGGAAAGCTGAAATACATACTTTTCATTTGACAGCAGCAATGGGAAGGTTTGTCATACTGTCAACATATTTGGCATTGTCTTGTCTGCAGGAAATAAATGAGGCTGTCCTCTGACAATAGTTGAGTCCAAGGGGAAATTTCCAAGCATATGGCGTTGGGAACCCCCGCCCCCAAAAAACAACAACACAAGGACAAAACCTAATAAAAACAAAAAAATCATGTTTTCTTTTTATAACAGATCCCCCAACCCCTCGACTCTGATGTGATACATTTCTCAAAACGCACCTAAATGTTCTGCCAACATGTCTGTTTTATCAACCTGAAGCCTGTGGAACAGCACTTATGTTCTGAATGTTGAAGTGTAACTGGGAGACAGTCGTAGCACATCCTAATGCCTGTGTGCATCTCATCACAAGCTGAGCCAGAAATCCTGAATGAGCTGCCTCTTCGTGGTGATGTCAGGCAGAGGCGTGACCTTCCATTATTAGTCTATTGTCGCTGGCTTTTTCAGTCAATGTGTCACACATACTCTCCTTCCCAATTCTCCACATTCAGAGCGTGTCCCGCAGGGTTTTACTTTGCCCTTCGTGTCTTAAACAGGGTTAGGGTTAGAACTGGCTATTATGCGGCACATAATTGCACTTCGTCATGCTGCAGATTGTCCCAGTAGGGAGAGCTGCACCGAGGGACGTTCTTATTTGAAGGGGATATACCAGAGGAATAATACCCAGTCATAGCAAATCCATCTTTCTGTCCCCAGAGCAATGTTATGCATTCAAGCAAGAATGTGCTTCACAGCTATTTATTGTATGTACATGGTAGCAGGTGCAAATAAGGCGACTGGTTTTGTCTCTAGAGGATCATAATTGGTTGGAGAGCTCATTAGTGGTGCGTCGGATTGCCTGATGGTGATAGAGGAGGAATGTCGCGCTCCAGTCAAAAGGAAGTGATGGACAGAAGGATGTGACCTCGCTCTGTCATCACTGGGAGCTCACAGCAGCAGTCAAACTCCTGACGATGTGCAGAGCTGCTGACAGGCTAAAACATGGGATTTCCTCTACCATTAGTTTTACCCTGCATTTATCTCTGCCCTCAGTCTTATTCTATATGTCTGATGTCTCAACTTCTTGTCTACACATACAGTATGAACCTACTGCACAGTAGGGGTGGGGGGAAGATATCGATACAGCTTTGTATCGTGATATTTTGCGTGGAAATATTTGATCGATACACGGACGTCAAGTATCGATCTTTTATTATCTAAACTATATACCTCTTAACAGTCCGACGGACGTTATTCTGTCTTTCAGAGGTTGTAGCGGGCTTAGTCTTAAAGCTAGAGTAAAGATATGCAATATGAAACTAGAAAGCCTAGGAATTGATTGGTACCATGTCATGTTAGATTGTCGGGAGGAATGCTAAATAATGCTCCAAAAAGTTACGGCAAATTTTGGCGAAGAAAAATTAGCATGGCCATTTTCAAAGGGGTCCCTTGACCTCTGACCTCAAGATATGTGATTTGGAACTCTGAGAGGAACAGAGTGAAAACTGTATATTTTTAGATAAAAACAGATGTTGACAAACGGCATAATTTGCAGTTGAAAAAAAGGTAATACATCGCTATATATCACAATATATCTTATCGCAATACTCTTTACATATCGCAAAATGTTTAAAAGCCCTTCGCCCGATGTCAGCCGGGATCGGCTCCGGGGGGGG
>CAKAKR010062520.1:84282-116020 GCA_916700685.1 Adelosebastes latens
CCCCCCCCCCCCCCCGCGACCCTGAATAGGATAAACGGTTAAAGATAAGTAAATAAATGTTTATTTCCATGGTTTGGGAATGTTGAATTATTTGTAATCAAACTTGTTATTTGTAAAGCAAGAACACAAAGAACCAAAACTCAGTAACTGTGATATTGATTTACGACTTGAGGCAACACTGACACCGACTGCAGCTCTGACATTTTGAGGTTCACAGTGTTTGTCCTATTTTTTGGTATATTTAATAGCAGGGCTGTGAGTTATTAACCAGGAGCAAAGCTCTGAACATCTAAAAAAATCACTACTTGTTAACAACATAATCACCAAGAGTCAAATCAGTTTTCTATCTATTTGAATCCTTCCTTTGTTTGGAGAATTGGTTTTGACAGCAGAAGGCAGTGTAGCATGTTCACCAGCAGAGCTCAATACTAACATGAATGCTGGCATTCAGTAGTATCCCTCTTTAGGATAACAGACTGTAGACAACACAGTTCATTTGGTTGTGTGTCTTGATCGACAATTTCAGACAAGAGAACCCTCAATATCATTTCTCAGCATCGTATTTTCCTCACTGTAAAGCCAAAGCACAGCTTGGCCTAGGACGTGACGGCCAACAGTTGCTTGTTAATGCCCATGCTTTTTGGCAGAGAATCATCTGAGTTAGCTACGAGAGAGAGAGAGAGTTGATTGATGGATAGCTAATTGTGTCCTTGGTAAGCAGCAGATGCTTCGTCACAGATGCTAGAAACAAATTAGACTTGCCTGTGAAGGAGGAGTACAATTGGTAACATTTTAGTTTAGCATTTATAAGCAGTATATAAACAATTAAGACGTGTTGTATTACCTTATAATGTAGTTGCAAGCACATATAAAGACTTGACTTAGTATGTAAAATGTTTATTCTTGCATTTGAAAACAACTTTATTTCTGTAAAACAGCACTTGATAACAAATTACAACCTAGTTGTCGTTGTATTCTAGTTGTAATGATTTCAGTTTTTAACCTTTTTTTGCACAATTTTAAATCTGTCAAAGATTTGTGTAGAAAATGTGTAGAAACAATTAAACAAATGGTTTATAATGCGCTGTTTACATGCCATATATCATCCATTGGTATAATAGTCAGTTGACGGTTGGCTTGACACATTACTGCAATACGATAACATTTCCTGTCCATGACAGAGTTAGCAAGCACCTTTAGCCATCATGTCTAGCTCTGCTTTTACTGGAAATGTGTGAAACCCAAAGTGTTTCCATACTTTACTGTATGTGTAGTGTTTACCACTTTGGATTTAATATGTGAGGGTTCAGGTCGTATCTATGCAGAACCGCTGCCGTTTTCTGTTTGTTCGTTTCAGCTGGCTGCGGTTTGTTTTGGTTGGGACGGATACGGAACGGATATGAGGTCACATTACTCAGACTACAACAATAAAAGCTGTAACTTCCTTATACCTCCACTCAAATGAAGCAAATATATTGATTCTGGCATTAACATTTTTTTTTTCAAAATCGTACAAAAAACAATTCACGATACATAGGTGAATCGATTTTTTTTCTTCCCACCCCTACTGTATTATACAGTGTGAAAATGTTCTTTCTAACTTTAACCCATTTAGGGGGGAAATGGCCATAATCTAACTATAAAGTGAGGAATCTCTTTCTTTCCGTATGTCCTTCGCATATCTTGAGAACCACTCATCCGATCTACTTCCCACTTGACGGGTGTATTGCTGGGGACCCCATGGAGTTCTTTGTCGAATTTTGTGTAATTTAGACCCGCGACACGTTGAATATTAATAAACTTTGAAATAAACAAGTGAACGGTGGGGCTTCAGGGCTCTGCAGACTGAGACGAGTATGTCGTCGGCAGCGGGCAGTTTTGTTGCTGGATGTTGGATATACTAACGTTACAACCAAACTCTTCTTCACTTCCCTGGAGTCAACAGGCATAGAGCGGTTCTCGACACTGCTGCAAGCAGCACTTCCTTGGGGCCGAGCAATCAGCCCGTTCCGAACGAGCACGCACTTCGAAGTGGCACTGCACTAGTGTCAGAAATAAATCTGGGTTCAAGGGTTAAGTGAATATCACATAAATTGGAGTAACTTTTACTGAATTCCATGCCGGGTTAATCAAATATGATTATCATTTGTAGGGAAAAGAAATCTGCATGCTCTCCACATTCTGTAAAGTGCTATATATCCCCTTGTGTAATCCACAGCAAGAACTAAAGTGTTAGGGTAATTCTGTCATCTCCTTTTAAAAGCATGCTCTGGAATTCAAAACTAGGCTAGTTTAAATGAAAAAAAGCCTCTGTTGAGGTGAACATAACACCATGAAAATAATGCACTATGAGCTGAACTGAGCAACTGTGACATGGACCCATTCCTTACAAGAGGATACTCTCCTTTCACAATCAATCAACAACAAAATTTAATCTGCGTTTAGAAATTACAGTAATAATAACCAGGCTAATACCAGAAAATAGTTCTTTATTATTGTCTGTAATAATTTAAATACGTTTAGGTTGCAGCTGAGTTTTCACTTTGTGTTGAATCTGACGTAAAACAAATTATTCAAACTTCAAGACGTGTTATTTTAATAATATAAGATTGCAAATTTAATTAAAGCTTTTCTCAAAATCTGCATTAAATGTCCCAGTTAAAATATTTGACCATTTTAATTAAATAAAGTGTCATATCTTGTCTTGTTGTGTGAGGATGCCCCTCATTGCTCCCCAGTTAGTTTTGTGTGAAGTTGAGCAGCAGGCATAAGATAAGGGAACGGTGGTGGTGAATGTGCTTTTATGACTTCCTCCCTTATATTCTTTTCAGAAGAAACTCTTTCTACCAACACACAAAGGATTATTTCAATCAGTCTCTTTCTTGTAACTGAAAGATACACAGGTTTTGAAGCTGCAATCTTTGAGGATGATATTTATATATTATTTATATATTTTTCATACTCCATGGATTGGTTCAAATTAGCAGGATGCCTTCTTTCCTGATGATTTTTGCTTCTCGAATTTTGCATATTTTTTTTTGGGTGGGGTGGATGGCATTTGTTATTTCTATTTTTAATTGGTTGGCAGATAATTATTCGGGGCAGAATACAAAATCTACATTGCAACCACATTTAAATCAACACAAAATTAATTGGGAACAATTTTTAGTTTTATCATGCAAATAAGACAAAGATAATCAAGTTCGAACTTTTCAAATGTAATGATTTGCTCCTTTTTCGTGTTTTATATCATTTTAAACCAAATACCTTTGTTTATTGGACTGTTGCACTGACAAAACAAGGCACTGCTATTGTGTAATTTTTCAACAAATCACACACATTATGTCCCTGACATCGTGTTCGAACTTGCCGCAAGCGAAGCGGAACTGCACAGTGCACCGTTTTTGAGCTGAACTTTTGTTGGACTGTCTGTTGCTCACTTTGAAAGCGCCGCAATGATTGCAGGAACGGCTGATTTGTCAAGTTGAAATGAGAAGTTATCTATATGACACCTCCTCATTTCACCAAAGAAAACTAAATAAGGTGAAAGCTGGCTGGAGGGAGATTGCCAGGAATTCACCTGAAAGTTTCCTACTTGCTTTTGGCTATATAGTATGCTATTTCCAGTAAATATCACTTCACTTCGTTCAGCTTGACCTAACGTTACATTTAATTTTCAATCAATAAAAGTGACGTGTGACTCCCGTCATGTGATGCATTCAGTGCACTAGACAGTCAGCCGCGATAGTGCTGCTGTTTTTTTATTTCACAAACGAATACAGTATTAATTTTCATATTCAAATGCCTTTTTTTTCCAATTCAAATGTAGAATATTTGTTGACAGCCCTACTGTGTAGGATTACTGTCCATCAGTAGCCATCTAGGTTCTTTTGTAGAAAAAAATATTTGGATTTTTGGAAGTTGTGAATCAATTCAGAATCTTAAAAAATAAGAATCACAATTCTTACATGAATCAATTTTTCCCCACCCCTAGTTATTACAATAATACTAGGGTAAATACTGCAGATCTGCAGCATCTGAATCTCAAGATGGAATGCTCTTCTTTCCTGCAGCCCTAGTGACTCAGATGGGTGCATTTAGCACAAAAATCTAGCTTTACAAAAAAAAAACCTTTGTCTTGCTATCAAAATCTTGGAAATGTGACATTTTGTTGGAAATAAAGAGCAGGAAATGAGATGTACATAGTGAATGCATGCAATCAGTTTGCACCATTGCCACCAGTTCTTGAAAATCACTGATGACTCAATAACAGCTTTTATCAAAGGCCATTCAGCTGCTGCCTTCTTTCTGATGAAATGTGCTGATTTCCTCTGTACTGTGCCGAGCATTTGTGTCCTCAGCCTTTGGCCGCTCCAAGCTTCCAGACAGCTGGAGGTGTCTGCAGCTGCTCTGCCCTCTGCCCTTTAACAGCCTGACAGCTAAGCTTCAAGTCACTCATGTCACTCACTTTTCCCTCCAAACATTAAATAGGGCGTGCTGTAATACTAACACTAATATCCCATTACTGACTGTGCTTTGGACTAATCTTTGGGCTAATAACAACTGACTGTCTGGATGGGCACTAGCTCACAATGTAAGTCACAATAGATTGGAGTGTCAGTGGAGTAATGGAGTAATAGTGCTTAACTAGAGACCATCCTGCGATGGGATCACACCAGCTGCGATGCCAAATCGGGCCAGGGGCATAAATTGGGGCAGCCAATGGCTCCTTCTCCACATCCTACCCCCTTACTTCTGGCGCCGTTGCTCGGACCACACCCATCTTCAAACTCTGCCTTCACTTTGATCTCAACTACACACCTGTAAAGTTTCGTGACTGCATCTATATGGTTGCGACGCTATCACGGTGACAACATCTGTCCACAGACAAACAGAAATACAAACACCTGACAAAGTACTGAAAACCTCTTCTGTGGTAGTTCCCGCTACAGTAGGTGTCTCCAGCACCACATTTTGCCATGAAGACTCACACACAGACTGAGTATTGAAAACAATACTAGTATTGTTTTCACCCATTCAAATCCATCATGGACTTTTGGAGTAATCATCCAAACGGACAAACCAACAAACCAACAAACAAACCAACAAACCAACAAACCAACGCCGGTGAAAACATAACCTCCTTCATAGGCCTTCGGCCTTGGCGGAGGTAAATATTGATAAATAAATTACAATATAAGTTATTATGGAATTTTTGCCCAAAGATTCAAAAAAATAATTGCCTACTGAAGCTTTCAGAGTATACACTTCCCTTTTCCAATAAACAATGGAAGAAATTTCTGAACCAACAGGCAAAATTAAGAGGGGAGCGCAGGGTTTCATTTCATGGAGCTGCACTTCAACACTGCCCAAAATAAAGCAAAAGTGAACAAATACCATCATTACAGTAGGCCTATATCGCAAACGTCAAGATTTTATTTTCCTCAGGCATTAATATACTTGCTTCCTAAACTTTCTGTTAAAATAATATTCATTAGGAGAGACTGCCCAAGCCATAAGTGAAGTGTGGGCAGTGTGAGTGTGTGTGTGTGTGTGTGGGCTTATGCGCTTTCCTGTACAGTTTCAGAAGTTAAGAAGTGTGGCATTGAGCCAAGGTGCCCTTGGAGCTGCTCTACCTCCTCGTCCAGAACACTCCACGGGCGAGAGCCCAGAGACCTCATGATGGCAAGATATAGAAGTCCAAATAAATAGGAGCTGCCAATCAGCACAGATTCTCACCAAACTGTACTATCCACTGCCTACAGAACTGGACAGCAGAGCAGAAACTGGTATGGTCTCTCTGTGTGTGTGCGTGTGTTTCAAATGGTACTTTTTATATTAGCATGAGTTAATATATAACTGATTATTTGTGCCAGTTTAATTCTGAATGTGTTGGGTTAAACATCTCATAATTTGACACCAGATATAATTCTGGTAATGTATAATCTATAACTGTAATGTCATCATACTTTGAGTTGTGACTTCACTAAAACATGGCAATAATTCAACCCTCAAAATGTATGCTAAGTTTTGATTTATATTAGAGAATACTCTCCACCTGGCACATTTGTCAGTTTTTCAGCCTTCTCTACCACTGTTTACATCAATCAAACAAGCTAAACCGTTAGCGACGGCATCACACAAATGTGTCCCTTACAGGGCGTGACCCCCGCTATAATGTTTCTTCAGTTGTGCATCATTTTTACTGTTTTACTTTATGTCTGCAGGTTGAAGTCTTTGTAATAACAATCAAGCATCTCTGAGATATTGGCTTTTTTTATGACCATATGCCATGTTTAAGTGGTGTAATTTAACATTATTTTACAGTAATGTTAATAATGTTAATATTACATGTCATCTTCTGCATTACTTTTGTTTTGCCTGATGTACCAAAAATGCAAACAAAGCATGACCCCAAAACCGAGGTACGTACCATACCGTGAATTTACAGCCCTACTATTCCCACAGTTAACCGTGCAATGTTATTATTCCAGATTTATTTCAGCGCTGTAGAAAAGTGAATTACCCTGGAGGACGGTTTTGTGATACCTTTCGCCACAAACCACAGTTCTCTGCAAGAGGAAACTATACATTTACTACTTCCACCCACCTTTCAAGTCAACAAAAGGAAAGTATTGGATACCAAAAACAAAGATCTTAGGTTGGAGTACTGTATCACTTTAAATCAAAGTATAGGCTTCTGTGATGTAGCTGAACTTTGGAGTGAATGATTTCAAGGCAGCGGATTTGTTGCATCACACTGTATCTGGAGCCATTCATTTCACATTCCAACTAAAGTGAAGATAAAATACTGTCTATAAAAACTTGATAGACCCAGTCGAAGCCAAATGCACCATAGCTTAGTTTATATTTAATGTTTATGTTATTTAGGAGACTGAAACGTTTTATGTTCTGCACTGTGAGCAACCCATTCTCGCATTTGTTCACGCACAGAGTTTTGAATAATTAAGATGGTGGATGTTTTTATTTTGAATTATGTTATAATATGCACTATGAGTAACCTGTCAAACCTTCTTGCTAAGCCTATCTTCTGTTTGTCTCAGCTTTCTCAATCCACCTTCCCTTCCCTCTCCATCGTCCATGATCTCTTTGTCCTACCCAACCCTCTGCACATCCATCCATCCATCCATCCATCCATCCTATCATCCTCCAACCTTCATTCAATTCTGTGCATACCTCTCCTATTCCCCTTTTCAGGTAATGTCTGGGGGTCCAAGTAAGCTCAGGTGACACGCGGATGTGAATATGACATATGGATGTGAATATTAATGTAAATGTGGTGTGAATATGAAGATTTATTTGAGAAGTATGCTTTCTTTGGCTGGAACGAAACAGGAAACAGGAGAAAAAAAAAGGAAGACTCAAAAAAGGGCACAAAAGAAGGAAAAAAGAAAACTAATTAATCATAATATGCAAGTAATATTAGTAGTATTAGTTATTGGCTTTGTGCCATTTAGCAGCTGATTCAGAGTTAACCAGGAAGGTTTTTTTGTTGTGTTTTAGAATGTGTTCTTGGTGTCTCTCTAACAGTGAATAAATCATAAATCATTATTATTATATTTTTTGAGAAAGTGATTAGTATGCTGATTCACATCTACAAACTAATAATTAGACACTGATTCATTCATATATATCTAGTAGGAATGCGCGATATTGGATTTTTGCTGATATCCGATATTTTCCAACTCAACAACTGGCCGATTGCCAATGCCAATATACGCACACATTTTATTTCCACCTAATTGCAGAGAACATCAAGTCTCTCCTGTGGTGGAATTAATTAACATAGTATTATGCCTACTGTTATCATGATGGCCCACTGGCAGATGCGGTCATAAAATAACAATGCTTTTCAAAATGTAAGCTAATGGGCAAAATAAGAAAACTACTTCAACTTAAGTTACTTGTAAAACAAGGCTCCAGACAAACTTTTTATATTGGTTGCACTGGTGCACCTAACGTTTTAATATATATTCAATTTATTATATTTTATATACACACACACACATGAAAATTATATTCTTATGCAGACTAATTTAGGCCTATTATAAGCAGTGTTCAATTTTATTATCATTTCTGACTCCTCACTGCTTCGGTTTGCTGATGCCTGGCGCTGAAACGCTGCGAGGAGAGGGGCTGATCTGGTGGTCTGTGCTGGGCCTTTCCGAGCCGAGGACAGGTGTAATGGGCACTGCAGCATTTTTCTTGACGGAAAAACAATGAATAGTTTTCTTCATTGTGAATGACCTGTATGTTTTAAGGTTGTGATGTCGCTCAAAGAGGAGTACAGGGCGCGGTTTCACACACAAACACACGTACACAATAACGCTACACACAAACACACACAGAGACAGACCTGTTAAATGTCAAGCGCACTTGACAGATTTTTCGTCGCATCTCTGGAGCCCTGTAAAGCATGCCATATTTATTTTAATGTAGCCCGACATATTGGCCTGTCACATCGGAGGAAATGTTCATTTCTGGACGATAATTCATTTTAAACCCTTTAGCTGCTGATACAGACGACGTGTCAATATCATTGTGCATCCCTAATATCTGGCAGACTGTTCTCAAGTAACTTATTACTTTCTACTTATAGTCCTTGAGAGTTTTCGGAAACTACTTTGTAACTCATTAAATAGCAAAAAGTTAAGGAAAATATATTAATTATAAATATAAATAAATAAATAGTAAAGTAAACAGTTAATTGTGCTACTTGTGGTTTTTCAAATGAATTAGGCCTGACCCAAAGGCTTCGAAACTTTGAGCGTTACCATGGTAATCGACCTCCAAATCAGTATTCGAATGCTTAATTTTTATATATATGTTTATATATATATACATATATATATACAGTATATAAGTATGTAATAATTATGTATAAATCCCTAAATAACCCATGAAATAACGAATAATCCCACAACATTATTCATTATTCATATTCAACATGAATTATTATTAGTTATTCTCAGACGGATATCATTGTTTGTTGGCAGTTCAACAGCGGCGCTGTCCCGAAGCTTTGAATATCTTTCGAATATTTCTCACCAAAGCTTCAAAGCCCAAACATTGGTATTCCGGACAGCCGTACAATGAATCCTCTTCAATTTTAAAATTCGGAATAAAATTGTTGGTACTTATGGAGTAGTGTATTAATGATATTTCATATCATCCAGCAGCGGCTTCATGACATACACTGTAATTCACATGTTACAAGACAGAAATATCTACTAAAGGTCAAGGCGTCCACAAGTAGTACTAACAGGATTTGTGTGGGTGGAGAAGGTGTTTGAAACTCATATCACGCTGCTCTATAGCGGACTGCATTCAGAAAAGGCAGCAGACAGTACCGTTGTTTCAGAAGATGATTTCCAATTTCCATCAGCCATGTATGAAATCATTGTGCTGCCAATTTTGCTGCCAAGTTAGAGCGAAAGAGAAACACTACAGCTAAATCTTCTGTTTGTAGTACAAGGAATGAAACCGTCACCTTCCTGTATAGCTTAATCACAGAGATTCATTTAGAAGTCGATACTGAAACGTCGATGGTAGGGGAGAGCACAGCGTGGGGAAAACAGGCATCAAAGTCAAAAGTCTTTCAAATCATTTCCTATGCATGAGTTTGACAATGCAAGTCGGTGCAAAGTAGAACAGCCAGTGTTTCGCTATTTAAACTCAGTGGTGCAAAGGAGGTAAACAGAAGCTGCCAGTCCTTTTTAAATATTACGAGGGCACCTCTGTGGCACGAGTGCAAGTTAATACTGTATCTCAAAACTCTGAAATATTTAGTCGATGATGAGCATTTTACATATTGATGCAGAAGCAGAGCAAAGATTGAGAGAATAGGAATTCTTAACATCACATTCTGAATTGAAGCTATTCATTAGGGGTGTAACGATTCTCCAAATCCACAGTTCGGTTTAGACCGGGGGGGGGGGGGGTGGCGGGTTGATAAGTAAAAACAGGATTGTGTCCATACATCAATTTACAAATTAAACACAAATAATCCACAAAAATAAATCAAAGACAAATTAAAGTGTAATTTGTCACATCGTCCCTGACCAAGGCAAGTAGGCAGTAGGCCTACAGGTTTAGGTTTTGTGAATAGACATCTGTTAACGAACAACCACCTCCTGGTAGGGCTGCACAATGAATCAAAGTTTTATCGAAATTGCAATATGACCTACTGCGATTTTCAAATCGCAGAATTGGAAATACTTGCAATATTTGTTAAAGGCGAAATGTGTGTCAAAATACCATTTTAAAGGTCTTATTGATAACATTTATATGTAGACGGATAATCTAAAAAATAATAATATATCCACAGAGCTTTTAGGAAGGTGCCAAATAAAAGTATCGCTTTATCTTAAAAAATTAATCATTTAAAAAATGTTGATGATTCCAAAATTAATATTTTGTGTATATCTGTGGAAGATATCCGACGTTTGGTACCCATTTCGATCAAGGCTTTTGAAACAATAGTGTAACAACGTATCACGTGTCTGAGTCTCACTCCACTCGACTATAAAATATGCAAATTGTGCAACCACTTGTTTGAAGTGAATACAATGCAAAAGAAGAGGGAGAGTATCTTTTTTTATCAATAGCACCTTTGTTTGATACAGATCCCCGCAAAAATCACACCATAATCATTTTAATGTTTTTCAGTGATAAAATTATCATACCCTCAATTATCGCAAATCATATCGCAATTGCAACATCAGTCAAAATAATCACAATTAGTAGGGATGCACCGATACCGATACGAGATCGGAGATCGGGCCGATACTGACTCAAATAGCTGGATCTGGTATCGGTGACAACGGGGCCGATCTATTCAATTCAAATCTATGTTTATATACTGTAAACATTATATACTGAAATTTTAATTCCTGTTTAAGTTTTGACCAAATTGTTGCTGCATTAAACAGGTTTGTATTGTAAATTGTAATTCCTGTTCATTTTGAGGATTTCTTTTACCACGTTGCTGATGTACAATTTATTATTTTAATAATAAATAATAATTCAGTAAATTTATATCTATGTATTCATTTGTTACATTTTGTTTTACAAAGTTAGGGAGGCAATGTTTAAGTCAAGCCTGATGTTGCCTTACACATAAAAGAATGATCCCAGTCACTTCCACACAGTGAGGCATACAGCTTATTAAACACTGGTATCAGATCAGTACTCGATATCGGCCGATACCAAAAGCCCAGGTATCGCTATCGGTATCGGGACTGAAAAAGTTGGAGCGGTGCATCCCTAGCAATTAGATATTTTTTTCGAAATCGTTCAGCCCTACCTCCTGGATGCTTTGTTGAACTGCAATCTAAGGTTTATTATGAGCGATCCTGAGAGCTCCGCCTCATAATGTAATGATAGCTCCACAAGCTGCGGTCGCGGTGGCAGCGGGTTGGGGGGGCTGGAGCAGAGACTGTGACACGGAAGACGGAACCGCAACAGGCACCTCTACTATTCTTAAATAAAGATTTAAAAATGACAAATGAATTGGGGCATACTTATTCTAAGAAGAGTGTGTGTGTTTCTGTGCATTTGTGTAAGTTGTGTTTAAGTGTGTGACAAATAGAGAGAGAGAGAGAGGGTGTACATACAGTATCTGTAACTGCACATGGCAAAAGGAGGAAGGAGGCAGAAAGATGGGAAGGGAAAGCGAAGAGTCTCTGTGTGCAACCTTCTGTTAAGATTTGGCAATGGACGATTCGACTCATCCACTCCTATCTTGTTACTGTGACACTCCAGCCCATTAAATAGAATAGATTATTGATTTTGCTCTCTTCGCCTGCTCTGAGATTTTCCATCAGATTCTCTGTGCAGTAAGAGAAGTGCTGAAGAAAAGCACAAGTCATTATGTGTACTGCCACACAAAGATGCATCATTTATACAAATGGGGAGGGTTACATAAAAAACCTTATCATTGCGGCAATATACTTCTCAGGAGGCTGAGGGTTGCCATGGTGCTAATGCAGAAATTAAGTCAAAACCTCTCATGTGGCATATCGATTTGATTGAGAGGAGGGTTTTTTGCAAAATGCACATGCTGTTTTTGTATCGATCTTACGTCGCTGAAAAGACAAGGTGAGCCCGTTTGATAATCAACAGAGGAGGCGCTGAGAAAAACTCCCTGTTCATCATCAGACTTGGATATTGAGTGATGACATCACATCCCCAGGTGCCAATCACAAAACTGTTCACTTGGCTCAGCTCTCCAGGAGGAGCAGAATTGATTTATTACTCATAATTTGACTGCACTCCTGTTCTTGTCACTGAATATTTTTGTCATCATCTCTCTAATACTTCTGACCCACGAAGACACTAAACTTCTGTTGTGTTCGGTAAAGACCATCATTATTTCTCGGTAATGTCACTGTAATTTTTCAAACAAAATTACCAAACATTTGCTGGTTCCAGCATCTCACATTATAAATTAATCTGTCTAGAATTTTCTCGATTAATCGGTTTGTCTATAAAATGTCAGAAAATAGTGAAAAATGTCCCTTATAATTTTAATAATCTTCAAATTTGTCACCTTGGGCCCTAGTTGCACATCCTGCATATTTTATGGTCGAGTTGACACGTGATACCAACGTTGCAAAACCCGAAGATATTCAGTTTATTATCACATATCACAAAGTAATGCAGCATTCCCACATTTGAGAAGATTACATTTTGGTATTTTTTTATTGTAAAAAGGATTAAAACAATTAATGATTATCAAAACAGTTGCCGATATACTGTCTATCGACTTATCGTTTCAACTCTTAACTGAATACCTCTGGGTTTTGGACTGAAAAGAGGCTTTAGTAATATTTGCCAATAAAGTAAAACAGAAGATAGAAGGAGACAAAGTGTACAGTAGAGGTAAACCTGTCTAATTTGAGACTATTATTGTCTGGCTGGCTTTGAGCAGTGATGAAAATCATATTTGATTGAACTGGAAGGTGAATTATTAAGAAACGGATCAATAGGTGCCCTGATTACTAGGACCATGGGAATTCAAATGTGCATCAAAATCATGGAAACTCACTTTTAAAAGAAACGCAATCTGATGTTATAGTAAGAGGGTTTAGTGTGTAATTGCTAAATCAAACGTATGTGAGCTCCTTAAATCTCTTTTTAAATGTGGGTGTCTTCCAGATGTTTAGTGATTAACTCCTGAATTCATGGTGCTTTACACAGAATGAGTTCACATATCTGCATTTCTGACGTGCAGGAATAGGTGGCAGCCACATTCTTGGAACGAGCATTGCAGCGACGGTGAAAAACGTGTGACTATTTGATACAAAACAAAATACATTCAAATTGTACATTGTTGAGGTGCAAGCATTGGGTGTCAGTGTGGCATTAGCATGCTGAGAATGAGATCCAGAAAGCAGCGGGTGCAGTGCAGCAACAGCAAACAAGGACACACAGTGTCATTGATGCGAAGCACCTGAAATCAGGCCCAGCCAATATCATACAAGTGCAGAGCCGCAGTGCCAGCTGCCTCACACATGCACTTGGCCAAAAGACAACCAAGACAACAAAAGATAGCGATTTGGGTTGACTAAATTCCGTCTTTGGTGAATATTTGGATTACATACATTACATTTTTTCATCATTAACTCTTTATTGGTTAGAGAGATTAATGTAAAACCAGTCTAATAGATGTTTAGGATGGAAAATAAATGAATGATTTAACAAATTGAATGATTAAGTCAAATGATGACATTTTCAAAAGCCAACATTTGGTGTTTTATTGCAAGGACCTGAATTATATTTTATACATTTGTCTGTATACAGTATATCAACTGGGATTGGAGTAATTCAATTATATTACATTTTTAATTTATTCCTATTAATTAACAATAATTTCATTTTCGACAAAGGTAAAGAGTAAAAGGATTTTTTGTCTTTGTTTCTAGGTGGCGACATCAACATGCCTCAGGTTTAAACTGCTGCAGCTGCTACTTTGCTCACCTACATGTTGACATGTGTGGAACTGACCAAACAGCTGGAAAATCTGCAGCCTGCTGACATGAATGACTGATTGAATGTGTTTGTGAGTGAGTTACATGCCACACTGTGATGCTTCGCATCTTAAGCAGTACTCTTGTTCTCTCTCTCCTTCTCTCAGACAGAAACACAAAGGCATGTTCGGGTAGCCTTAGATTTGGTGAAACTTTATTTCCTCCTCTTTGAACAGTTGCAGTTGAACACTCGGAAACTTTCTGGAACTGAGGAAATCTTTAAAACTCAAGAGCTGATCACTCTAACCTACCAAGAAAAGCTAATGGGGTTGTATGAGGCTGTAAATGTGCCAGAATAGCATAGTAAATGCACTCATATGAGCTTTAATACACAATAGAGTGCAATATCAGCAATCCTGCAGGTTCATTGGATGTCACACTGCAAGATGGGTCTAATAAAATCTTGGTCAGATTGTGTAATGAATACCTGGTGAATTACAGGTTAACAATGTAAATAGAAAAAAGAAACATCAACTCATTGTCATACTTCATCGTCAGCAAAATAAAAAACAATCTACGCACACAATATATTACGCTACTCTTATAACAACATAATATGTAAACATGTGGAAACCTGACGGTACCATAGGAAGACTGTTAAACCCGATAATGCTACATTGTGAACAACACATCCATGTAGAAATCGGCAGGACGAGAGCTTAACGGGAGGTGCCATTGATTTACATTATGATTTGTGCAGGCTCTATTCAGTAAAGATGAGTATTGGACTAAGGTACTTCTAATGTTTTCATGATGTGTTCAAATGTAATCACGTTAAATGTAGTTTTTGGCGAGAAACTTTAATAAATACAGTTGTTTGAAGGAGATGTTTTCACAGCAATATAAAATAGATAATAGAGAGGGAATTATGACATGTTTAACTTCCTAACAAAAAACAGTATGCAAACGGTAATAAAAGAGTGTATGTTGAAGTATATGGGATTTATTGTTTTTGTTTTTAACTGTTGTATAGAATTGGTATCAAGAATCGTGGAATTTCACTGGTATTGATATCGACTACTAAATTTCTGGTATCGTGACATCCCTAGTTTAGGCCTATGGGAACTGACAAAGCGCTTAAATTCTATTATTGCGGCACCAAAATGCACGGTGAAAAATTTTGGGTGCACCTAAATGAAAAAATTGGGCGCACCAGTGCAACCAATGTAAAAAGTTAGTCTGGAGCCCTGTAGGGGATATGAGGGAAAACCACACACACTACAATGTGTCATTACACTCAATACTGCTGATTGATTTTAAAATAAAATGAAATACAATAAAAGGTCGCTGCACAGACACATTTCTCTACATGACATTGTAGTCCTATTTACTGCGTTTTTTTGTTTTTTGTTGTTGTTGCAGAGCAAAACTAGACTTTCACTAGAATTCAAGTCCATCAAAGATATCGGTGAAGGAGAGAAGCGCATAATTGATCAATGCCATTCATTAACCTGGCCAGTTTTAATCGGCACCCACTGAGCAGGTTGGCCCTGACAGCTGAGGTTAGTGGGTGGTTATGCTCCTGTCTCATTGACAGAGACAATTGCTCTGTTGATTACCCATAATTAAAAAAACAGGATTCAAATTAATGGCAGTCACCAATGACAGACTGATTCTTGCTCTCCCAAATTGGAATTAACTATATTGACATTTTGAGGAGAATGGTTAGTTCTCTTATCTGTGGTACACAGCAGACCAGCAGATGTAAGATTTATCCTTAGAGTACACGATGTGGTTTGACATTATTATTAAGGGGTTACAGTAACATAATATTCGGTTAATGTTCGGCAATGATAATGGCACAATTTTTTGCAGCATCAGTGAATAACTGGGTGACCTCTCTGTACCTTCCCTCTGCTTCTTCCCATCTATCACCCTTGCCTCTGACTTTTTCCTCGACACATCTGTTGTAAATTGTCTCTGCGCCATTGTGACCTGATTTCTGTTCATTAGCTTTCACTTTCCCTTCCTTCAGCGCTGCGACGGCAGACTCCTCTCCCTTCACTGACTTGTCTGATAGGATTTAGTCCGCTCTATGCTGATGCAATCTGGGCAGCTCAGCAGCTGTGATTCTGGCCTGTCTCCTGGTGATATAGCACGCCCCTCCACCCTCAGTGGACATACACCAACCAGTCAGCATTCTGGTGCTGATATTGCCACTGTCATTACAAAGACATACAGAATTAAAGCAAGGACTGTGCTGCTCACCAAATGTCAACAACGGCAGCTCTGTCAACAGCCTTTATCAGCTTTGCAGGAAGTTTGAGCTCGAGAGAATTTGAGAATTAATATTAATAAAAAAAAGCACTGTTTTTTCACTGACATTGAAAATAAATATGGCTTTGGCGCAGCTTTGGTGAGTGGTGTGTATTTGTGTGTATGTTTAAAGAAGAGAGAGGGAGTAAGAGAGGAAGCAAGACTGACTGACTGACTGGAGGGGAATAAGACAGAGAGAGAAAAAGAGAGGGAATCATTATTCAAGCCACTAGTTCCTGACCACAATCAATTTCTGCACAACTGTATGACATGCATTGCAAAGTGTAAGGTGAAGAGATTCCTCATGGCAGCATTTCACTTTTTCTTCTCTGTTCTACTGCCACTTCCAGGGGTTGCAAACCAGCCTGACTCATTCTTTCTGATGCAAATCCCCTAAGGAAAGCCTGTGGTCTGCCTCTGGCTTGTGGTGAAATGCCACCAGTAGTGAGTGCTATAGCCTCACATTCAGCTTCCAGGCATTACAGCCACAAAGCCCAGCAAAGCATCCCAGAGGCTTGGGATTGAGGAAATAATGTTAGCTACTCACACTCCTCTACTACCAGCAAAAACCAGAGGGCCACACACGTCTGTAAGTAATATGGGGGCAGTGTTTGTAAATCAGCTCTATGAGTGCCAAGAGCGCAAAGAGGTGGATATAATGAGTTTAAATATGAACACAAGTCTCTTCCCTGCACCAGCCTTTATTGAATTGGTTCATGTAAATACTAATTGTCAAGATTGTTTCTATGGTGAGCAGGCAAGGGTTTTTTTGGAAATAGGAAATGCAACTGGTTATACAATTCATAGCACTGAGTGTCCCTTGTTGATTAAATGTCACAGCATTAATGTGACATTATTATGTTCATTCAGATTGGGGTAAAATGGAGGGAAAAAGTAATAAGCAATTCTGTACTCGGTTCAACAGTAATTGTGTTGGAATATAAATCAGTACTGCATTTATTGCAATCAATTGAACATTCATGGCTTGAGGCTTCTTTTGTGGTACACACACTTCAATCATTTTTTATTGGCTAACCAATGATTTTAGCTAATAGTGTTACTGCATATATTCTGGGGGTGGGAAAAAAATTTATTCACGTGTTTTATGTTTTTTATCATTTTGAAATAGATTTTTTTTTAATGCCAGAATCGATATAATTGCTTCATTTGAGTCTATACAGAGGTAGAAGGAAGTTACCGCTTTTATTGTTGTAGTCAGAGTAATGTGACGTCATATCCGTTCAGTGACCGTCAACCGAAACAAACCACAGCGAGCCGAAATGATAAAGTAGAAAACGGCAGAGGTTCCACGTGGATACGACCTGCACCCTCACATTTTAAATCCTCAGTGGTAAACACTACACATAAAAGTATGGAAACACTTTGGGTTTCACACATTGTCAGGAAAAGCAGAGCTAGACATCATGGCTAAAGCTGCATGCTAACTCTGTCATGGACAGGAAACGTTATCGTATTGCGGTAACGTGCGGTCAAGCCAGCTGTCACTCTCATCTCCGTGGTCAAATCGGCTGACGCTACAACTGTAGCGCACCCATATACTGACATTTATGTTAAATGCATTCAAACGGCTCCGATGGAGCTGACCATGGATGTATAAAGAGAACGAAGCTGACGGGAAAGCTAGCGACGGACTTGGCAAAGTTAGCGGAAGTATACATGTGTGACTACGTCCATTTTTCAAAATAAGGTGTTAACAAAGGGAACTACATATACAAAATACATATATGGAAATAAGATTGATTGAATTGTATTCACCAGAAGTATAAAACAGTAAATGTCCCTTATAAATTAAAAAGAAAATACCACTAATTTGTGAGGGAAATGTCTTTATTCTTTGATTTTTGGGTTGCTGGAAAAAATTTAATAAATAATTCCTGACAATGACTGATATATTTGACTTCAGGAAATCTCTGACTACATACTGTACATGCTGAAAATGAAATATTTTTCCAAAGTATAAGTCCCTAGAAGTGTATGATTCAACTTTTTCCCATGGTCTAGTTATAATAATTTAACAAAAATCGCAATAATCGTAATATTGAATCGCAATAATTGCAATACTTAAAAATCGCAATACATATCGAATCGGCACCCAAGTATCATATGATAGTATCAAATCGGGAGAAAGGTGTATCATCCCAGCCCTAATATATTCCATTGCTTTTTTTCTATAAGTTTCATGCAAACTATTGCTGATTTTCTAACACAAAATATTTAAATAAAAGACCAAATACTCTAAAATGGGTATCATGAAATATTACAATGAAATAAAACTTCAAGTATGTGTCTTTTTCATCTGATTGCAGAGTTGACTCATGCAGGTTTGTGGCTTCCACATTATGCATATTTCGACAGCACTCGCTGTGTCCTGACAGGTTGACAAATGTCTGGGAAACACGCTGATTTAATGATGTGTTTTCTATCTAATTATTGCAGAGTGTCAAGAATTAGTTTAAAGGCTCTTCCTGATCATTTGTCAAACATGTGAAGCCCTTTACAAGCACCCAGATAACAGGGATTTATTAATATATGTCATACAGTCTTTGAGAAATTACTTTTCAAACATTAACTATTCATATTTAGTCAATACAAGTCTCGATCTCAGTACTGAAGGGAATCTACACTCAAAGCAACATTTATCTGTCATAATGTGATTATATTTTTATTAAAAAGATCTTTCTGACTAACCATATGAGAGCATGTAATGGTGTGAAAGCCAAACTAGATATGCTGTATCTTCCATTTGCCTGCACAGTGCCACTCCTGGGAGGTAGAGTGGAAATCAGCTAGTGTGTTATTCAGGCCGGGTCAAATAGTTTGAGGTGATGAATGACTGCAACAGTTCAATTAATGAAGAGATACAGGGAAGGTAGAAGAGCCTAGGCATAGAAGTGAGGCATTTATACCTCACTCCCACAGAAAGGGACTTTTATAGCAGCCCACCACCTCACTGTTTTACAAAGGATACTGCTGTCCAAAGGTTACTTGCTCGATTCAAAACAATTGCATAACTTACAGCCATCTATTTGACTTTACTTTTGCATGCATGTCTATTCCCTTATCCACGGTCAAACCCCATCCATTTAAAGGTGCTGACATGTGGGATGTTAACGATTAATCTCGTTAAGAATTTGATTTTGAAATCTAATTGATCAAATAAAGATCTGAAATATAAACAATGTGTAGTTACATTCTAGATATCAGTACAATGGAGTATTTTCAAAGCATGTTTCAGTGACTCGCATTCGCAACCAGAGGGCGCTGGGAGAGGCGGTGGAGGTGGGCACGTGACAGAGACGCTCAGTCAACAGCGTCGCAAGCTGCAGCCGTGCATCAGGCCTCCGCCATGGCTCTAGCTGGCAGCATGGACAAAGAGGTTAAGGACTTTTTACGGGACAGACTGGTGGAAAGTCAACGCGGGGAGAGTCCTCGGACCGGCAAACATGGCCCACCAGTACGTTTGCATACCCGCAACATCTCATAGCCTTCAATCCGAGCAGGTGTTTTACAGGGCTGTGCAGTTCAAAGTTTCATTCACAATGTTGACATTCAAATTATTATTATTAAAAACTAACAGAAACATTGTGTTCAGTCCACCTTCTCTCTTTCTTTCTCTCTCTCTCTCTCTCATTCTCTCTCTCTCGGCACAGGGTTCACTGTAATTGTCTCAATCCTCAGTCCATAAGTCAAAATTTATTGAAACTAGATAGATGGAATCCTTTCCCAAATTCCCAACATGTTTTTATCTAACAAATTATTCAGCTTCAAGCCATATTTGTTGGCATTTTATCTTTCAAAAACAACATTTACTGCAGTCAAAAACAGTTTTCTCCCCGACACGTACCTGTATTTACGGGGCGGTTTAGCAGCACCAAGAACAACAAGACCAGAGGTTCTTATACTATTCTCTTGTTGCAGCATTACATTTAGTTGTTTTTGAGCGTCTTTCTTATAAAACTAGGCGGAGATGTAAAGCGGAGATTGTTTTTATGAGCGTGCTCCGCATGTAATCAGATATTCAATTATAGTCAATATGTTTAATAAATCTAGGCCTCTATCTTTATATGTTTCATAGGCTGTCAGAGAATATGCAATATGTTGCTGTGGAAATACGGCTTTGATTGAGGAAAAATGCATTTGGTATTACGCACAATTTGTATGTTTTTTTAATTACGATTAATCGATTGATTGATCGTTAGAGTTACCAATGATCGATTAAGGAAAGTGCTTACATTTTGCATCCCTAAATGATAATTATATTAAATTATTTCTACCAGTGATTAAGTATGACAAATTTTAGGAAGTTAAATTCACATTTATTCTCATGAGCGTCAAGGGACTTGCAATTTGCATTTTTTCCTGTGATCAATTAATGTGAAAGTTAAAAACTGTCTGTTTAAAATATGGAGCCTGTTTACACAGATAGGGAAATATGGTGCTCAAAATAATCACAAGCAGCACCAAGGTGAATGTATCATAATCATTTCCACCCCTGTACTACAACATGAGACAGTGGCCAACCACGCTGCTGCATTACATACACAATGTTGAAGCTAATATATGCAAATACGACCCAGGAACCGCCTTCAAGCTCTATCTCTGGGGGAAGTCTTTCTCTCATGACCTTGGCGAGGTCGCCATTGCCTGCTCGCAACTTCCTATCCATTTCCCTGCAGAAGTGATAATATACAGCCCTCAGAAAATTACTTTGAATGCCAGGGAAAACAACTGTTTACTGCTCTCATTTAATGATGTCTCCAAAACAAGTTCCTGGTCATTCATGCTTGGAAAGTAAAGGTAATTACTGGCTTTTTGGAGCAATAACAGGGCTGTTTAAAGAGAAATGACAAGTAACACTATGGAGCATATTTTAAGTAATTAGAAAGCCAATTTTCCTAGCGTTATTTGTTAGTGTGTCTCTTTCAGTGTTAGTGCCCACAATACATAAGCTATTTTTAAAATAAAGCATTTATTTAATAATATATAAATAAAAACTTTTCAAAATTGTTGATTTATGTCATATTAGATCCATTGTATTATTGCAATGCATGGCCAAATAAAATAAAATAAAAATAAATAAATAAACAATACCATCAGACAGGGATGTTAATAATGAACTGTTTAACTGTTAACCGACAATACGAATTTTGACCGATTAATGCTATCGGTTAAACAGTTAAAAGAAATATTCAAAATTAAGTAAAAAGCTGAGCAAAACTCAAACGAGCGACTTGTCACTTAAAAAAGAATAGCTGGTCCACTTTAACGGTCCACCTTAAGTGAGCCTGAGTTGTTGCTAACTTCGGGGCTAACCCTCTTCACTTTAATCAGCAGGTAGCCAGCAAGACACGGGAACTCTCAGCTTGGCTCTGGTCTTGAGGAGTTTTAGCATTTATCCACCAACAAATAAACTGTACACACGCTGCACTGCTTCGTTCACAGCTATAACGTTATTGATATCTTCATCGTCACACGCTCACACACCTCATCTCTCGACCGGACACTCGCTAACGTACAGCTGGGCGGTCACCCTGACAGAGTACGCCAGGCAGACACACAGCTGACAACCTAGCAGCTAAACCAAGTGATGTGTTGGAGACTTGTAGACTTGGGTGGAGACTTATTGAGAAAGTGGCTGCATGTGTCCACGGCAATGCACGCAGCACCGTGGCTGCTAACTCTCCCAGACGGATCGGGTGAACTGAGGACTCAGTTGTCTGTTTTGCGCATACACTGCAGCTGGTTATAAATGATGGATTAAACCTGTTTGTGCATCGGCTATCGTTGCAGCTGGGCGGCTTGTTAGGCACTTAGACCACAGCACCTCTGCATACAACGCACTAATCTTGTCAGTTAATGAATGGTTAATGAGTGTTGGCTATCGGTCAGAAAAAACATTCAAAATTAGCATCCTTGCCATCAGATAATGGCTCGGTCCTGTAAATAGGTTTCTCACAGTCCCTTTAGATACCCTGAATCATATATTTAACATGCAAGCATTTCTGTTCTGCTTGCTAACTAAACAATTATGCAAATAATTTGAAGACATGACCAGGCATTTTCAAATGCAAAGCTAGATCTTAGTGGGGTGTCCTGTTCTTTCTGTATAGATCCACGCTAATGTCCAAAATTAGGCTTTGACTCAGCTCTCACAAATTCTCACAGTTTCTCACAAATAAAATGCAAAGTGGAGAGAACACATGGTAATAGTGTGGTGGAATTACATAGTCGCCATTGTTCGATCATGGTGAGTAAGCTATCAAGCTGAAAAAGCATAATTCTTGAATCCCATTAAGACTGATGGTCTCTTGACGCCAGTGATTTTGTATTGACTGTTTTAGCTTGCAACATTAATGGGAAAGAAATAAAATGCTCAGTGTGCTCTCTGCTTAAAACTTTACACTGCAATATGCCTCGCATATTCCTGTTGGCATAATAAACGTGGTCATTTTAAATATCTTTTTTTTTTTAACACACTTTCTGTCTGTTTACACAAGCAGCTTTTGTTTGTTAAATAGTTATCACCAATCCTGTGCACCACTGGTATATCCTCTAAAACAGGATTTATACTGTCAACCAGAACCAACCTGCAACTGTTAATATTAAACAGTGTAATGAAGCACAATAGGAACATGTATATTTCTACATTCTATAAAACTTCCATATGTAGCAGCCATATCCATAGCAGATGTTCCCAAGAGCAGAGCTTCCTATAACAGCCAGCTACTTTATTATATCAATTTGATTCTAATTAAAATAAGTTTGATAAACAAGTAGCGATTTGCTATGTGTGTACATTTTACAACCTACTAGCCTCCGCTTCAAAACAATGTGAGCATGATGATAGAGAAACGTGCCTATCTGTCTGTATCAGTCCCACATGCTCTATATGAATGTGTGTGCATTGATTGCACAGACAGGGGATATCCTCATCAGACGGGCTACTTTGGAAAACACTGGAAAACACGCGTGGCAGCAACTTGACGATTAAAATGTCTACTGCATTTTCCGTAGCCGATTCCAATTTCTGAGGTCTGACCTGCCGATTCCGATTTTCTTTCTAAGAGCTATGATTGACAGCAGGGCTCCAGATTCACTCACGTTGAAGACGTGTGTGTGTGTGTGTGCGAGACGTTACTGTCTGTGCCGCTGTGTGTGTGACGTAAAACTATCATGTGGCGGCGGCGGCGGCACACATGTAAATGTGACTGGCAAAGTTCTGATCAGTCAGGGATAAGCTTGGTTTGAAATTGTAATAGCTATTTACAGACTGTGTGGGCTAAAACGCACGAGAAGCCTAATTCTTCTTTACAATAATTCACTAAATGTTTACAATCGGGTAAGCAAACTCATAAAAATATGCAATAATCAAGATCAGTGTATATATATATATATATGGAATATTGTCATTAGAATGTGCCAGAGGAAATTTGGGCTTTTACCTGCGGACCCCCCTAGCTGGCTACTTTTTCCCACTGGCTGGCTACTCCATATCCTTGTGGAAAATACTGCTAGAGCTGCACCAGAAAGCACTCTGGTGGTTGGTCTATATTCCCTCTCATCACATCTCCCCTCCCTCCTGCCAGCCTCCTCATTGACAGTCGAGTCGCATTCGAAACAATCCTCAGGCAATAATTGCCATAAACAAAAAAAACCTGTTTATCTGTTCGGAACAGCAGTCCCAATGAATACACGCTACCATGGGGAGCGAGGGGAAAAACGGGAAAGAATGAAACCTTGATATTCATACAAAAGAATGAAATCAATTTGAACCAAATACATATCTCCCTTTTCTCTCCCTCTGTTTAGCTTCTTTGATGCTTTGGGTAAAAATAATGGTTCCTGCACTTTTGTACAAGCAGCACACCCTGTCTGGTTGATAATTATAGATTAGCTTGGCACTGGCATTATCAGTACCAGGGTAAGCTGTTTCCTAATTATGTGAGGAGAGATAGAAACCTGGTACTGCACCTGCTGGACAGAAATGGTTTTAGTGTGGTAAGTGAGGCCTCTGATAGTCCACAATGTGGCAATCTTTTATCTCATGGCGCTAATTTGTGTATAAAGAGGTAGTATTTAGCTATGGCTATTCCACTAGCTTAGACACTGTAGAGGTATTAGCCTAAATGAGAGCTGCCTACAAGGATCAGTGTCTGTGGTTTGGTGTCAATGCATCAGTGTCTTGTTATACCAGTACAACAGCAGTGGCAATTTCCACTGAAACAACACTCTAATTTGTTGCGGCAATTCACGAATAAACCAGTCATATTCTTGTAGGTCATGTTTTTTTAGGAATGCACCAATCCAATATGGCTGATCGGTATCAATACCAATATTGACCTTATTGAGTGGATCGGGATCGGCCATGAGTAACTGATCAACATTAAATACGGTCATATCGTTCTCTCATATTTACTATCATTCTTTGTTTTGTTTTAATCATACTTATAAATGATTCTATCGAATTACTTGATTGATTAGCAGAATAATCAGTGGGATACAAAATTATGAAAATAAGTGATAACTGCAGTCCTCTAATGGAGACTTGAAGTACTTTGTTCATTTCATCCTTGGTCATTTTTACAAACGAATATGGTATTAAGTCAATTTGCAAATCAACCAATTTGGGCAGAGCACTGAAGCACAACTAACAGAACTAGCATTTTATGTGGAACCTTTATGGAATTGCACGACTACAAATAACATGCCAGTAGGTATCGAGAGTGGGAGCCAGGAGAGCCCTTTACTTGAGAGGCGAAATTACATCTTTTTGTGACATTTATTTCCCTATCCAGTGTTGCACAAGGCTCATTTGGTGGTGCTGTGGGGCTTGTTGGTTTCCCCGGTAGTGATGTCGGGTCCATTAGAAAAGACTTTCACTTTACTTGTTGAGAAAAAAGCTTGCTTGTCAAAGCCACAGTTGTGAATTGCTGGGTGTTTTAGGGACAAGCCTCTGTGGGTGGCTTCAAAGTGCACTTTATCACCCTGGGGAGTCAGAGAAAATCACTTAGTGGGACGATTGCTTTTCCCTTTTAGAGGAGCACTTGTGGACAGAGGTGGCGGTGGAAGAACACCAGATTCCATGACACTGAACGCACTAGCCAGGTCATGAGGACAATGTTATATTTTGTTGTATTTTACACCTATGAGTCCCCGTGATGATAACAAGGGAGGGGTCATGTAGCTGAGGATAAGAAGAGATCACAAACTATAATTGCTTAATGATGTGCAAGCCTTGAAAATACTTTGATACAGGGACTCAGCATATTTGAATTAGGCCACACATTTCTTACTGTCCATGAAATGCATTCCCCACACCAACTCGGGGAACAGAGTTGCACTGCTGTATGAGAAAGCTGTGCCATATTGGCCAAATTTCCAACCGCTCCCAGACGACGGTACCTCATTTGGTGGCATCATTAGACCAAGCCCTCGTAGCCCCCATAGAAGAGCTGCTAGAGACGAGTCTGCTGGACCAATCCCAGGGTCAGAACACTGCTGTGGGAGCATCTGACTGCAAGACACTGATGAATGTCAGGAGACCGAAGCCCACCAGCCATCTGGCAGGCTGGAGACACTGATGGGAGAGTACCATCGATCTGTGTCATGTCTACAGGCTTGGAGCCTGAGATGTGGCAAATGACAGTGGTCGATTTGTGAAATTTTAACAAAGGGGATGGTGGCCTGTGCAGGCAACTGAGACTGTACTGGGAAATCCTGAATAAGTCTTAGGACACAGCAAACTAAAAAATACAGTAAATAGTAATAACAAATAAGAACAACCATATATTCAGTGATGCTTGGTAAAAATTCTGCTTTTTTTCTCAATTATGCTACCAGCTTGACAAATAAATAATTCTAAATTCTCATTTCAAAAAAAGTCAGACTTAATATGCAAATGCAGGCAGTCTGCATATCAAGACTTCTTCTTAATTATAGAAATGATGACAAATCTCTTGCATTGTTTAGTTATACTTTCTGACTAGCCCACTTTGAACCAAGTGAAATTAGTTTCTGAGGCCTTTTTTTAAATGAAAATTGTCTGACTCCTCATTCAGTGCCACATGGCTGCCTGTTCCTGCTATAGTCAGCCTTGTGTCCTCAAATAAATATTAAAATCAGTGGTGGCTAGTGACTCAAAAAATTAGGGAGGACAGGAAGAAAACTAGCCCACACAGCGTCATGTTATTTTTGTTTGTATTTTCTCTTATTTGCACTTGCATATTATGTATGGGCTCAGTGCTGCTTGATATATGTGCTCTCATGTTCCTAACATGAATGGGGTTATATGGGATTAAGATTTTTTAATTTTTATTCTGTAAATCTTTTAATCTGGACAGCATTTTGCACTGAAGTTTGACAAGTGCTATCTAAATAAAATAAAATAATAATAATAGTTATTATTATTTTTATTATTTTTATTTTAACTACACTAGTTGGTTACTTATCTCTACTTTCCTTTGTAAAGCGAAAAACTACAATGGCTCACAAGATTTTTTAAAAACAATTACTGCGGCCTCAGGATGGGAATGAACCTCGTGTGCGTAATGTGTCACCAGAAGCCCCGGGATCCAGTCCCGGTTGAGCGGAGTGCATCAGCACGTCAGGCTGCCGCACGCCACCGTAGTCTCGCTGTGGGTCCAGCTCGGACAGCTGACAGCAAGGCCGAGGCTGCCCAAGAGGGGAGCTCTCCATTCACTCCCTGGCGGAGTCCTGCTGCTGCCGCGCATGCAGGGCCTCGGTCCTCGCTTAGCTGTTCGGGCTGACCCACGGCGGAGTTCCGGTGGCCCACCGTGCTGCTGCTCTCTGCTCATCCTGGACTGGATCCCAGTACGGGCGACAGACTGCTGCACGGGTCCTTCAGGGCTGCTACAACAAGCTAACTGTTGCGTTGCCAAGTAGCTAGCTGGCTACTGTTATAGAGCATCTTTTGCTACTGCTCAATAAAAAAGGCAAATTTTGGACGTCAATATTGCAGTTTCCTGGTTGTTGATGATTGGTAACAAACCAAGGAAGGATGTTCTCCCTTGGAGCGTCATTTCACATATTTTGACCAATCACAGATTAGCATGAAAAAAAATGAAATGCATTGAATTGATAGGAGAGGTCCCGCCTCAAGGGACGACAGCAGGACCCCGTCCTCCCTTGCCCCCACCATCACTTTTTTGCCTGCCCTGCAGGTGTCGCTGTTGAAGCTTTTAAATCAGAATTTCAATAATTGACCTGTAATGGTTTAGTTCAACCAATTCGTTTTTTTAATAATTTGATCTCCATCTTGCCTCTCAAAAATAGAGGAAGAGCAACCTCCTCTGCCTCTATGGACCAGCCTCCACCCGGTTACATGTATGCTGCATTTGAAACTACAGCATTCAAAGCTTGAAATATCACATCTGACTCAGGTTTCTCAGGCTAACAATATGATACATTTTTTTCCTTCCTTTTTTTAAAAGGAAAAAAAACATCAATTTCAGCTTGAAAACTCTACAAAAGATTTGCCAGTTTTAAAAGAATAAATAAAATCTACACTTTTCCAACTTCCTTTTGTTGATTTTTATCCTTTACAGTTTTATATGCTTGGCTTGTGCACTTCAAGGGATGTCTTCCCTCATTTCAACCAAGACAGTACATCACATATTCTGCAACTAGGCTGGTTATTATAACACTTGCATTCCACAGATAATTATCAAGGCCTAGTTATCACCAAGATTTATTAACGTATTGCATTTAACAATATATATTCACCAATCAAACATAGCCTGGTGAATAGGTGCTGTGTCAAACCAAACATCTCACTGCACCAACATTTCTGAATTACTGCATACTTAAAATGAATCTACAAAAATGGAAATGGGGGTGGTGATATTACAAATCTGCACTTAAAGTAATGGTATTAAAGTGCAAATCACAAAAGTCTATTGCAAAATTAGCCTAATGGCTGTTTTATGAGAGAAAAATAATCCTTTTGTTTCTCATATTGGATCATTGTCATTGTGTAGCTGGATCATTTTGGGCCACATAGGGAGAGGAGACTTGGAAAGCAGAGAGGATTACATTAGCCTCTCAGCATGGGTGAGTGGACTGAGGGGGAGATTTCAGGAAGGAAAAAAATTTCTTTTTTTTACCATGTATCTTTTTGTGTTGTGAAACATCCTGGCAAATCATTATATAGTTTTTTAAGAATGCTGCGGATGAATGAATGCTGTTCCTGCGCAGTGATGTGTAGCAATGACATCAGTTATGTCAAACATACAGCAAATCCATATTCAACCGAATGGCATTTTCATTCCTTTATTATGAGAGAGACAACTTGTTTATTGTCAACATTAAATATATAGCCTTCTGTATGTCGTGTCATTGTTCTAAAAAAAACTAATTCTGGGAAACCAGACAGCCAGCAGATTTTTCCAGTAATATTTTCTCACTGAAAACAATTTATCAATTTGTCATCTGGACTAGCTTTATCAGAGAGCAAGATTTGCTCCAAGGCTTTCAATATGAACCAATAAGAGACAGATTCTGTAAAAGAAAGCTTTCATCTACAGCTGAAACAATTAGCTGATGAATTGATAAGTTGATTAATGATCATTTTGATAATCGATTATTTGTGACATTATATATTTAAGCAAAAATTACAGAAATTCACTAGTTCCAGCTTCTCAAAAGTGACTGTTGCAGCAAAGTAGGGTTTTGTAGGTTTTGTATGTAAGGGTTTCAATGGAGAAAGGCAAACGTCTGAAGAGGTCAAAACTACAGCAACACTTGTAGTATAAAGCATAACTTTATTGTGAAATCAATAAATCAGCTTGTGGCCTTCTTTAGGGTCATCATGAATAGGGTCATGAATCATTTAAATAGGGTAGCTACCCTATTTAAAACGCGTTGATCTCACAATAAAGTTGATCTTTATACTACAATTATTGGACTGTTGGACGGACTTAACCAGACATTTACATATGTCAGCTTGGCTCACGGAAATTTGGATTTCCTGATATTGTATACAATTAATCGATAAATCAAGAATAATCAGAAGATTATTCAATAATAAAAATAATGATTAGTTCCGTCCCTATTTTCATCATTAGCATGGGTAACATAGGACACAGATACATTTTTTGTTTGTTTGTTTTGTTTCAGTACGTAATAATAAAGTATAAAATAAGGAATAATCCCACAACAACATTCATTATTCATATTCAACATTAATTATTATTGGTTATTCTCAGAGGGATTTTGCGGTTGGTTGTGTGTAGAGATGCGTGTGTGCACAGTAGTGCGGCAGCTTCACTGAAACGGGGGAGATGAAGAAAGACAGACAGAAGAACATAAAGTCAGCCTGCTGTGTCACGCAATGAAGCTTCAAATACCTTCGAATATTTCTCACCGAAGCTTCGAAGCCCAAAAAATGGTATTCGAGACAGCCCTAGTGCATATCCACAATTTATAAAACAGCCCATTTGAAAAAAAAAAAAAAGTTTTGCATCAGTTACAACCAAATAAACATATCTGCTCCATTGTTCAAAAAAATACATGAATATATGACTGTAAAATATTAGTTAAACAAATGCAGAGCAGCCATATGCAGCTACCAACTGTTTTGTCAATTTAAAAGTGGCAAATACAGTATGTCTTCTTAAGCTCATGATGTTTCTCCCTTTGTGTTATAATAACAGCGTGGGGATCCTACTATTTGCCTTGTTATAAGGAGACTCTGAGCCAAGTAAGTTAAAATGAGCCTTTTTTCACCCCAGACATTATGACTAGAAATGGCACAGGTGTTACTGATAATATTAACAATGCCCCAGGAAGTCATGACAGTGAGCCAGTATGGACAACACCAGGACCCTGAAAAACTGGAGCAGTTAAATTCATACATGATTATATTTATTATTAACACCTGTGCTTTTCCAACTGTGACCTGTCAAAAGGCTGTAACAGAGAATTAAGCATGTTGTCTGCTCAGACAGTCGGCCTCTTGTGTGCACCATGATAGACTGATACTAGATACAACAGAGTAGAGAAATGTCCAGAGATAAATCAATCGCCTGAGGCTCAATAATTAAAAATCCCATTCATTTCTTTCCTACAGACAATTACAGGAGCTCCTGGTTGAATCATCAGCACCAGTGTTGGCCCTACAGCACATCTGACAGACTTCCACAAGGAATGCGCACAAAACAAAATAATTAACAACAGACTTGCCAGATAGCTGAGTGATCAAACCAGAACTGAATGAATACACGACGAGCACCAACACACCAAATATAGAGGAACAGACACTTCGCCTTGAGCAACGTTTCCCCAAACACACCCAATAGTGACTAGCTAAACTAACTTTAGCAGACATACAGATGTATGATGTAAAAATGCATCAACTGCACATTAACTGCACAGGAATACCAAACAATAAAATGAGCTCACTCACCATTAAATAGCTGAAGGAGGGGAGTCTTGTAGAACCGTCTCATCATGGTAATATCCCTCCAGTTGTCTATGGACTTGGTGGTTTCTCTCCGAGGCCGGTGACACATATCGACGGGGAAACGGTATTCGATACAACACCAGCTAGCTGCTGGTGCTAGCTGATGTAGCTAGCTGCTAGCTAGATAGCCCCAGCAGCTAGCTAGCTAAGTAACCTTCCAAACACTAAAATTGCAGTAAATACCACAGTACCCAGAAGCCTTATCTGCACATGTGTCCCATGCGCGCTCGCTGTTCAGACTCAGACTCCAACACAAGCTACATGGAAGCACCAAAGTTATATCTAGTGAAGCCCGTCTGTTAAACAGTGTTGGCCGCGGTCGGAGGACGCGGGGCAGACCGTAGCTTTTGTTTCCAGGGCCGGAGTCTCTGCTGTACTCTGCTCCTCTGCCTGCCTGCTTGCATTCACTCGCTCCAACACACGTGCATGCGCGCACACTACACACTGCAGAAGAGTTAGTTTAGCTCTGAGAATATCTAGTGAATGTACAGTGGACGTTTGTGCAGAAATAAATGCTGCAGCTCCTCCAGACCAACAGATGTTTCCCGTGTCTTGTGAAGTGACGGGGCTCCACAGCGAGAAACGCTATCGTCTCCGACCGGTTGCCGGTGTCTCCCCTATTCCCTCCGACTGCGGTCGGGAGGCTGAAGCAGGAGAAGCCAACACTAGGATCAGCATTGATTCATGGAGAGACCTCCGTCTGGTCAGCTAACATTACTGCCAAGCAGGTGAAATATAGAGTGATGTAGTGGCCACAGGTGTCGCTGTTAACAAGCATTTCTGATTCTTACAAACAGTCCCTTTAATATTGGATCAGAGCAACAGATGAATGTTATATTTTACCGAAAATAATATTTTCAGATGTTATCCCTTTGTAATTACCAACATTTTGATTATTAACTATAATTTAAATACATATTTTTCCTCAGTA
>CAKAKR010062521.1:0-21894 GCA_916700685.1 Adelosebastes latens
TTCCTTCTTACGTATGTTAAAGGTGCAAAATTCCAAATTCAGAGCATAGAGAAGCTCAGATTACACCACACACAGAGGGAGGGTGACTTCGTTCTCTGCTCAGGTAGACATTACTCCTCTATATCTTTACATGCCATATTAATGCACTGAATTTGGAATTTAGAACCTTTAATATGTATTTGAAATGAATGCATCTCAGACTTTGACATGTAAACCTTTTATGTTAATTGAGACTCTTTTTTTTTTGCATTAATTACTGTGGAAATTGCTCAATATGATGTTTCTGACTCAAAACATTATATTTACTGGTTTAAACAGAGGTATTAGCATTACAGTTTAGTAGCTGTATTTGTAATTAACAAAAGGAACATTACAAAGTTATCGGGCGTGTCAAGTTAACTTAGATACAGAGTCCTATACTCTGAGCCACTTTCTCTTATGCAAGCACAAAGTCATGCAAACACTAACTAAAACTGAAGGTCACTAAAACTAAAAACAAAGTTAAAGCCTTCATTTAAACATAAAGAAAATAATCTAAAGTAGGCCAATGATGAAATTACATTTTAACAGCCCAAATACTTGTCTTCCTTCCCTTTGCTAATGACGTATTGATCAAAGATCCCTGAAGCAGCTTGTCCATTCTGAGGAGATCTCTCTCATTATTTCAGGTGAATGAGGATTTGGCACTTCACCTATAAACACACAGAGAGGAAGAGGAAACCTCTTAGCATGGGAACGTTTTAACAATGCATATATGAATCTTGTCTGATGCAGGAGTGTTACCTCATGCCAACGTAGTGTGAGGACGGGCAGGGCCAGGTGACAGTGGGGGCAGGTGCTGATCTGGTCTGGGTCAACTCCATCGACCCAGGGACCTCTGCTGGGTCCGTTTGACAGGGACATCGCCTTATAGGTGCTGCTTAGCGAAGGAGTGGCCCCCTGCTCGGAGACATCACCTTCATCCTCGCCCTCTTCCTTGCTCTCTTCCTCCTCTGGCGCGGCCTCTTCATCGTCCAACCTGGTCGCTGGAACACAGTTCAGCTGGTTTTGGGGGGATACAGACAAAGGTATTACACACTGATGTGAGAAGAAAGAACAACATTCTTTTTCTTGCAAATTAAAAGTTGAATTGCAGTTAAACACACCTTTGCTCAACTCAGTACACTAAGAGGTTTTACTGCCACAGCCTTACTTTGGTCTGGTATGACCAGTAGCTTATGGTGGTTGGGCTTGAGCTTGCCATGTTCTGATTTGAGCATATTTTTTATGCTAAATGCAGTACCTGTGAGGGTTTCTGGACAATATTTGTCATTGCTTTGTGTTCTTAATTGATTTCTAATAATAAATATATACATACATTTTCATAAAGCAAGCATATTTGTCCACTCCCATGTTGATACGAGTATTAAATACTTGACAAATCTCCCTTTAAAGGAGCAATATGTAGTACTTAACTATGGATAATCATGCGATTAATCACAATTAAATATTTTAATTATTTGACAGCTCTATTACTTACACATCCAGTAGTTACAGAGCAACATCATTAAATTGTAGTCTTGTTTGTGGCCACCTGGTGAGTCCGATATTCACTCTCCTTTAATCTGTCATTGGTCTCTACTAACTCCTGAGACATATACAGACTTTTTAGCTGCTAAATGTTCCACTATGATCACCAGCCAGTTGCTAACTGTCTATCATGTTTATACCAGTCATTCTTGAGAGAGTGAGATCATTATTTTCGTGTTTTTCATGCTCCACATTACATGTGTTTAGCTACGGGAATTTTTCCCATAATATGTAAGAGATATGCTTGCATAAAACGTATACCTCATGTTCTTCTATATCCTCAGCTGGTAATGATGCCATACATCTGCTACAAGTCGCTGTTGTTGTTGTTGCTGTGAAAAAAAAAAAACAGGCATGATGATAGTTAAAGAAAATAAAGTATTGTGGAAGTTAGTTGGTGTTTGTGCCGAAGCCTCAAAGCCCGCATCCCCTTACTGTTGTTCGGTGGTAGTTTGCTGGTAGTCTGAGGAGGACCTGAGCCATCGTCAGCAGCTGAGCAGGTCAAGCCGTGCTCGGGCTGGTCCCTCAGGGTGACGTAGCGGCCGCACTCCCTGCAGAGTTCAGTTCGACTTCCGCAGGCCAGACAGTGTTCGTCCAGCTCCTTCACCGGCAGCTCCAGCTCGCAGAACTGACAGCTCTGCAGACGCTCCACACAGTCATCGGACTGGGAGACGAAGCAGAGCAGAGCAGAGTCAGACCGGTGAACAATGTCTTTAACCTTTAGCCAGTGTTGCTCTTTAGGAGGCTCTCGCTCTTTTTTCCCACATTGACAGGAATTCAGTTACGGGGTAAAACTGAATATTTGCATATTCTGGGATTTGTTGGCATGAAAGTGGATGAACTATCTGAAGTTTCAATCCAGAAATATTATCGATCCTTGAAAACCGTGATAAGAGACCAATTTTAAAAAGTATGGTTCAAATTGAAGCAACGGCGCCCTAAATATCCTAACTTCTAGTCCCTAGTGTGGCTTAAGCTCCACAAACACGGGATCCTACATTTCCCATAATGCAACAAGATCAGTAGAGATGTTTCCTTTACTGTAAGATACCAAAGAATATAGAAGCAAAGAGGCGAAACTTTGGAGCTTTATTGACAACAGCCGCTAGATGCCGCTGCGGTAGCGCTGCCGCCATTTTGGACTGAAAACGCCAATGAGTCTGTAAATCAGGGTGTAATTTTTTTCGAGGTAAATCAACTTCCCAGTACGAACACTTGAATAGCCCTTGTTCAAACCATTATATCCTAAAAGTTGTAAAATGAACTAACAGCTGAATCCAAAGTTATTTTCCTCGGCATAATGAACGTGCATAAGACCCACGGGACTGCACCGCCCTGCACGCTCATATGACATATCCGATTTTGCCAGCTTCCTGCTAGCTGTATGCGGCTGTAATAATGGATATATTGACTGTAAATTATCACTTCCATTATCGTATAATACTCCCATGGGCTGTATGCTGTAAGCCTGTACCGTGGTGGATGTATTAACGTCTCTGTTCCCAAACAACCGGCTATCGGTCAGTAGCTAGTAGTGCCAGTAGCACGACATAAACAGAATTTAATGGAGTTGTAGGCTATTTATTAACAGGTTTAATAATATTAATTATATTATATATTATATTATATTATATATATTATATTTATATTATTATTATTATATTATATTATTATTATATATTTTATATATATTATATTTATTAACAGGTTTAATAAATAAGTAAGTGAGTAAATGGTTATAATAGTATGCATATTTATAATATTGTTATTGTTCAATACAGGCCATTTCGGTAGAGACATTAATTATGACAATAGAATAGAAATAATTTTGTTTTACCCTTGTACGGCACTTTGTAGGAGGACGTTTTACTGGTGTCCGATAGTTGCTTTCAGAAGCGTAGCTCTGCTGCTGGGCGCTGATGTTGCAATGGAACGAATAATTGACTTTCACTTCTTAGCAATATACGTTCTTTGACGGTACAATACGATACGTTATGTCCAGACAAACAGCACCAACATTATTTACTGGACTTACCTCATGATCCGTTAGTTGACAGCGTTCCATCTTCTGGTTACACTTGGAGCATCTCACCTGCAAACATACAGAGTTGTAAACCTACAGAACATACACCATCATGTGTATGCGTGCGTGCGTGCGTGCGTGCGCGTACCAGGGTGTGCTGTGTCTCTCTGTGTTGGTTCAGTTGCTCTCTGGGAACTGGTTCCTTACAGTCAGGACAGAGACATAAGAAGCGTCTGCAGTGTGTTTCATGCAGAGCGAAGTTGGCTTCTGCAACCTCTTTGTGGCTTAAAGAGAAGAGAGAGAGAGAGAGAGAGAGAGAGGGGGTCATCTTCTGTCTTTTCTGTTTGGGGAAGGTTTATTACAACTATCATGACAAGGAATAGAAAGCCACTGCATATATATGCAGACATTTACTGTATATCCTTAAGGGTTTATAAATTATTCTATCATATTTAGATTCAATCCCCCCCTCCCCACATAAATTCAATTTACTCAGTTGCAAAATTAACGCTCCAAACTTACTCTAAATATTGGCGAGGAAAAACTGGCATGGCCATTTTAAAAAGGGGTCCCTTGACCTCTGACCTCAAGATATGTGAATGTAAATGGGTTCTATGGGTACCCACGAGTCTCCCCTTTACAGACATGCCCACTTTATGATAATCACATGTAGTTTGGGGCAAGTCATAGTCAAGTCAGCACACTGACACACTGACAGCTGTTGTTGCCTGTTGGGCTGCTGTTTGCCATGTTATGATTTGAGCATATTTTTTATGCTAAATGCAGTACCTGTGAGGGTTTCTGGACAATATCTGTCATTGTTTTGTGTTGTTAATTGGTTTCAAATAATAAATATATACACACGTTTGCATAAAGCAGCATATTTGCCCACTCCCATGTTGATAAGAGTATTAAATACTTGACAAATCTTCCTTTAAGGTACATTTTGAACAGATTAAAAAAATGTGCGATTAACTATGGACAATCATGCGATTAAGCGCGATTAAATATTTGAATCAATTGACAGCCTTCGTTTTATTATATTATATATTTAACCGTGTCAATACTGTAGCAAGACAGGAACATGATGTACTAAATATAGAAAGTGAAAGGACACTTAGTATCCTCTTGGGCTGAAGCCTAACCTCCTAGTTAGTGTAATTGTATAAAACTCCATTAAAACATTTTAAAAGTTCATATTGCCTTACCATCAGATATCAGCAGTACAATGTGTTTGATTTCCAATTTCTTACAAATATCGGCTGACATAGTGCACCTAATGAATCAAGCACCTGATCCCACTGCCTTGTGAGGTGTTTGTTGGAATACAGCCGCCCAAATCATACAAAAACATAAATATGATTCAATATATAGCTAAATTATGTGGAACTTTAACTGCAACCAATGTGTTAAAGGTCCATATTGTTTCACACCCTTCGTACAGTAGCCTCCTATATTTGCTTGCTAGTTGTCAAAACAACATGAAACCAGCAGACTTTTAAAGTTAATTTGCAACTTGACACAATAAACTAATAAACTCTCACCACTGGTCACAGGTGCGTGTTGCCTCCTCGTTGTTCTCCATCGACAGAAACCCTTCGGTAATGATCCTCAGGAGAAGAAGTTTAATTGTCTGACCTGATTTTTTCGTCTCGATTCACCAGAACAGAAAGTGAAATCATTCTGTTGCACCACAGGTTGCTGCTGTTTTGCGCATCTGCCACCACAGGGGGGCGCCAAAGGTCCGATGTGGCTGCTCTGGTTGTGTCTGTTGTTCTGTTTACTGTAAGCTTGATTGTGATTGTGAACAGCTGAGATATATATATGTATATATATATGCAGACATATTAGACTGTGTAAATGATGTTTGGTCCTCAAAACATAATGTCAATATTCTGCCTGAACAATAATTGAATAACGTTATTGCCCAACTAACATGATGTGGGCTATAGCTGTGTCTTGAACTGTTAAATGTGTGATATTATAATTAGGGCTGTCAATCAATTACAATAATTAATGGCATGATTGTCCATAGTTAATCACGATTAATCCCAAATCAATCACATTTTTTATCTGTTCAAAATTCACCTTAAAGGGAGATCTGTCAAGTATTTAATACACTTATCAACATGGGAGTGGACAAATATGCTGCTTTATGCAAATGTATGTATATATTTATTATAGGAAATCAATTTACAACAAAAAACAATGACAAATATTGTCCAGAAACCCTCACAGGTACTGCATTTAGCATAACAAATATGTTCAAATCGTAGCATGGCAAACTGCAGCCCAACAGGCAACAAAAGCTGTCAGTGTGTCAGTGTGCTGACTTGACTATGACTTGCCCCAAAACTGCATGTGATTATCATAAAGTGGGCATGTCTGTAAAGGGGAGACTCGTGGGTACCCATAGAACCCATTTTCATTCATAAATCTAGAGGTCAGAGGTCAAGCGACCCCTTTAAAAAATGGCCAGTTTTTCCTCACCAAAATTTAGCGTAAGTTTGGAGTGGATCCAATGGATTTCTTAGTTTCATATGATACCAGTATCTTCACTCTAGCTTTAAAACTGAGCCCACTACAACCCAAAAATTGCAAGTTGTGTTTATGCGTTAAAAGAAATTAGTGGTGTTAACAAATTTACATTAACGCGGTATTATCATGTTAACTTTGACAGCCCTAATTATAACCCATTGTCCTTAGGTTTCAACTACAAGGTGATCGTAGAGTATATTTTATAACCCCTGATAGACATGACATCATGGGAGGAAACTGGATTGAGCAGTTAATTAATTACCATAATGAAGTACTAGGCTACTGCTTTTGATGGACTCAGTGAGCTGCTGGACAAAGGGGAGAGGATGAGTTAGAGCGAAGGTCAGTGGTGAGTGATCAGATGATGAAAATACAAAGTCACATTTTGAAGGAAGTGACACTTTAAGAGACTTTTGTGCTGTATCTTTAATCAGTTGCCAGTTTATTGGGTTCATCTAACAAAAATGAATACTATCTAATACAACAGTCCTGCAATAAATCCTCTCTTCATGAAGGTTATAATGTTTTTGTTTATTTTTTGTTGAAATTGTAGGCTAAAGGACAAGTGTGTAACATTTAGGTGGCTCTATTGGCAGAAATGGAATATAATATTAATGTGAATAAGTATGTTTTCTTAAGTGTATAATCACCTGAAAATAAGAATCGTTGTGTTTTCTCAAGTTCTCGTTCCCTCAATTTAGTATCTTGTTCCCTCAAGTTAGTAACTCAAAGTTAGTAACTCAAAGTTAGTAACTCGTTCCCTCAAGTTAGTAACTCAAAGTTAGTAACTTGTTACCTCAAGTTAGTAACTCAAAGTTAGTAACTCGTTCCCTCAAGTTAATAACTTGTGGAATGATTGGAGGAAGTGCACTATGAAGTAACTTGAGTTACTAATTTGAGGGAACGAATTAATAAAATGTTCTCCTTGGGGTCTAGGTTAGAGAAGGGCTCTGGGTAGATCTTTAGTCCACAGTCTAGATTAGTGGGCGGTGTTAATGCACCCGGAAGATGTTTGCCAACCGCCATTAAAGTCAAAAGAAGAAGAAGAAGAAGCACTACGAGGCGTCGCTATGGTTGCTATGGAGACAAATGCCGGAAGTAGCGACTGTTATGGTGAGCTGGGCTTTTTTTTTTATTATCCACAAACCTCCTTTATCTGACTGTAAAACAGAATAAAACATCATGTTCTCCTTCAACATGACGCCGTATTGACGTTTTATTTAGCTCGTGTCGTGTTGCTCTAGTCTCATGAACGAGAGTTGAAACACACCGCTGCTGTGATTTGTTTTCATTCATTCACAGTAAAAAAAACTATCGACGTGTCAGCTTCATTCATGTCTTACTTCAATGTGAAGACATTTACTGTCTCCGTGAGGGCTCATCAGTTCTCCTGGCAGACATCTGATGAACCGAACACTAGATAGAGTTAGCTAGCTACTTAGTGACGTCACTTTCAGCCTTTGGACATTGTTCAGAGTCGGAGTGAAGCATCAGTGAACTAGGTTAACACATAACAGCTCAACATGTTTTAGTGGAAGCTTGTATTGTGTGTAGCCTAGCTTATAATTTTTGAAACGTCTTCAAAGAAATGGCGATTTTGCAATGAGTTAGGTCAGAATAAAATAACAGGAGGCTATTTGAAAGGACTTTTGTTTGATATTATCACTAGTCTATTCACTGGAAGTCATGATCAGGGGTTTGTTTTGCTGTAGCTATTTTCATTATGCAAGCTCGGCTCCTGTTTGCTAGCCTATGGCCTCTATATCTAACCTACTGTGAAATGAGGTAACAGAATATTTAACAAACTATTTTGCCATTTATCTCAAAGAAGAACTTTTTCATTTTCCAGGAAGTGTGAAAAATAATCATGGATAGAGTTTAAGAGTGGGCACAGGTGCACCTGTGAGGGCTGTCTGCCCACACCCACCTCCAACCTGCATCCGGTCCCCCTGTCTGTCTGGGAATGTCCCGCTCAGCCCCCCTGCCCCTCAGTGTCGGGGCCCCAGCAGCCCCAGAGGCTCTGTCCCTGCTGCACCGGCGCCTGATGTTGGCCGAGGAGGAAGCTGAGGCTCTTATTCAAGACATGGGGGCACTGGGGGTTTCCAGGGACCAAATCTTGGGATCTGCTCAGAGAATGGATGCCAGTCAGCGTCCTGTAAGTCCTCTGAAGATGCATCGGGTCCTTGGGGATGAGGGCATGCTGTGGCAACAGTGTGACTCTCTAGGGAGCCGGGTGTGTCGCATGGAAAGTCTGCTAGAGACCCTCAAACTCACCATCTTCCGCCTGGAGACTGAGAGAGAGCTGGACCCCTCTCACACAGGTAATGGCTGATACGTAATCCTGTTAACTAACTGGGATAAGGGAAAACATCAGTGATCTCAAGTCATTAAGTGTATTGGTATATTACAGTGGCAGCTACAATTGGGATACAGCTATGCAGTGGGATCCAAACAAGAGCAGAGATGGGGGAGCTACTTCAACACAACACATTTAATGTTTACAACACTAGAACTATGGATATTAAGTCTATTTTTCCCGGTGCAGCTCATCTGAAGCAGCAGCTGGCAGCGCTGCAGCAGGAGAGTGAGGAGGAGCAACAGGCCTCCAGGAGGGAGGTGATGAAACTCAGGGACAAACTTCAGCAGGCTTACCAGGAGAGAGACGAAGCTCGAACAGAGGTGCTGAGGCTGGGGGAGACAGTGGAGGTAGCTACTGCTGCCAAGGTAATACTATAATCCAGTCCATTTACAGCTTGGCTCTTATTTTTGTACCTTTTTACTCTCCATTTTCATTGTAGAGATAAAGACATACATCTCAAATTTTGGGTCACTGATTCTTAGAAATCAATTAATTGTCTTTCTTGGCTCTGTGTGACTTTTCACTTCACTGTTTCTAAACTTTCAAAACTAAAAGAAAACAAAAAATCTGAAAATTTAGCTATTGCTGTTTTGAAAAACAGATCAGATGACAAGATTATGAAAAGGTAAGAGCACAAGAATCAGTGTGAAATTCAGATTTTGAAAATACAATTTGTCTTTCTTACTTTACTTACTTTATCAGCAGCTCATTTCTGTTTTCTTGCCATTTTTTTCTCTCTTCTTCTCTTCTGCATGCTAATGTGCTTATTGCTGTGCTTATGCTATCTTGTTGGTGCTACAGAACAAATGAGGGGGACATAAAATCTGAGTGAAAATCTTTTTAAACAGATGTGTTCCTCTTAAAAGGAATAGTACTTCATATTAGCAAAAAATGCTTTAGGTGCACAGTGAGCACTGCAGTGATCATTGTGTCATGGGTTGTGATCATTACCATTTGTCATTTGCTCCAGATGGATGTGGCTTTGGCTGCCGAGGAGCTGAAGATTGTCAAATTAGAGATGAGTCAGAAACTGATGGAGGTGAGTGGCTAATCATTTTATTTTACTTTAGCCTTTTAATCCCCCCCCCCCTCCACTGTCAAACATTATCATAATTTTATAAGCCTGTTAACGAAACGTCCCTCCGTTCAGATGAAAGAGCAGATGAGACAGGAGTCCGCCCGCTCCGTTGAAGCCATGAAATCTCACTGCGAGCTTCTCCAGCGGGTTGAGGAGATGGAGACAGTGGTGGAGACAGAGAGGAGACAGGTATATTGTAAGAGAGCTCACTGAGTAATTAGAATGTGTAAAAACAGCAGCTGACATGTTGTGTGCCTCTGGCCTCCCAGGCTCTGCTGCTGCAGTCAGATTGCCAGGCCTTACATGTGCAGGTCCAGACCAGCCGGCAGCAGCTGGAGGAAGAAAAAGACAGAGGCCGACAGCTGGAGGAGCACCGTCGGCAGCTCAAAGAACAGACAGGTTAGGAGTGTCAAGGGATACAAAACCAATCTGCTGTGGCTGTGTTACAACCATCGCAGAATGCTGCTGTAAGGCTTTTGAGGAAAGAAAAGTACACATTACAGTATACTTCACCTGCTGACAGATAAGTATTGAACAGATTCTGAATGCTTTTGGTCACCTACTCTAAAAGCTGTAAAAATACTCCCTATCAACCTGAAGTGGGCTAAGGCTACAGCTAGAAAACAGAAAAAATGCCTATCAAAATTTCTAAGAGCCCAAGGTGACATTTTCGATGATGCTTGTTTTGTCCAACCAACAGTCCAAAACTCAACATTTTATTTGCAATAAAATAAGACAGAGAGAAGCGGCAAATTCTCACATTTGAGAGTCTGGAACTAGAGACTATTTGGCATTTTTGCGTAAGGGGAGACACCCCAGGCATAAATGTTGTTTTTCATGCACTGGTCAATTTTGACATTTTGGGCTATTTTGCTTCGATAACTCGTCTTCTTTCAGACCAGTGGAAAGAAAACATTTATTTTACTACACGTTGTCTATTGCATCTGTAGATTTTTCCTAAATTAATTAATGCCTCATTGGCATATTTCAACATAAAATTTCAGAAAACTTGTAATACAAAAAAGAATTGTATAATTCTCCCAGTCTTTGTGCTACGCTAGCTAACCATCTCCTGGCTGTAGCTTCATATAGGGACATACTGTACATACCACAGTGATATCAGTGTTCCCAAAAAAGAATTGCAAACTGTAGTGTATCTTAAGGAAAGGCTGACATTTATATTGTTTATTTATTTGTTTTTATTATTTATTTTATAAAATATGAAACCAGTTCTAGCTAAAAGGTTAGTCAGGTACTACGCAAATCATATTTACATTCTTAATATTTCCCAGAGCTACACATGATATTTGGATGTTGAACGGCATTTTTCTGTTTCATTTCCGCAGCAATGAAGGACTCTCTTGTGTCTGAGTTGAAAACAGAACTGAAAGTAAGTTGAGAAGGATGATGAATATTTTTTTGAGTAAATTCTCATCTGTTCAATCTGTGTTTCTGTTTGTGAATATTGTATATACTGTATGTGTGTGTTGTTGTGTTCAGAGTGTTTGTCTGGCCCTTCAGAGGCAGCAGACAGAAAACAGTAAACTCCTGATGGAGGGCAGAGAGCTGAGATCTGCTGCTGACAGAGTCCAGGTCAGGAGCCTCACATGATTATATCTGACTTCATCTGTTTTATTAAGCCATGCCACCATGTTAGACTAAGGGGTTCTTGCACCACAATCAGGGGGGAACTGAGAAAAGTCAACTAACCTGAAAGTTACACTACGTTATCCAAGCTTTGAAATATGACTGAACTGTTGAAATGTTAATGAATTACAGTAACCCAAATAATATGTTTCCACTTTTGGTGCCCCTTTGAAAACATTAGTTATCAAGTGCAATGTAATAGTGTTACATTCTGCTGATGTATAATGCCCTGCACTCTTCTTTATGGCTGTTCATATGCTTACTGTATATGTATATCATAAACAGACCCTGAATAAGCAGCTGGAAAGTCAGTGTTCCCAGCTCAGTTCTGCCCTATATTCACTCTCAGTGGAGAATGAAGAACAGCAGGCCAACTTAAAGGTATTACACACACACACACACACACACACACACACACACACACACACACACACAAACACACACACACACACATACACACACACACACCGGAGAGACACACAGCATGACTCTCTCTTCCGTCTCTTCTCTCTGTGTCTCTCAGGGAGAGAGGAGGCTGGTGGTCAAGGAACTGCAAGAGCGCGACCTGCTGCTGGAGGCAGCCAGACGCAATATCCACACTGAGCTGCAGGTGGCGCTAACAGATAAATTTAGCCTGCAGCTGGAGCTGTAAGTCTCAAACCACTACACTTTTAACTAATGATATTCATTTGTAAATGTGGTTAATCACCATGATTGTTACCAAGTGGCAGCGCTGATGCACTATCTTTCACACCATGTTATTGCTGTAATCATGATATAAATTAGATGGTAGGAAAAATGAACAAGCGACATGCTGTTTGTAAGTGTTCATAATGTTAATTTTTAGTGCAAGACTTACATAAGAGAGGTTTCCTGTGGCATAATCCTGTCTGAGTGAGGATTCTGTGAAAACTTTAAAGATAAAACATAGTAATTGTTGAAAGAATGGGGCGATTAAACTGAAGTTAATATCAGCATGATAATAGTATTATTTTCTATTGTTGATATATCAGGATATGTTATTGGTATTGCTATTTTTCTTGCATCAGTCTGATTAACATTGAATTATTTGAGTTGTAGTTTTTTAGTTTGAACAGCAGATGGTGCTGCTTTGCTGACTTTGTGCTTTGCATTATTGACTGTATGTTCCAATACCAATACTTCAAGGGAAATAGGTTGGGAACCACTGTCATAGGAGATGGGTGTTAGTGAGGGAGGAAAAAAGAATTAATATTAAAAGGGTTAGACAGGACTAGACAGATATATTGGTTTGCAAAGTCTCAGACTGATATTTGATATTTGTCCTTTATTAAAAATCAAAGCCAGTCTCTGTCATCCCTCTCTGATATGAATCAGTTTTTTTTTTTTTTTTCAGTTTTTGACTCCTCCTTGTGTCATCATTTAATGAACTGTCTCCCTGTGCTGCAAACCCAAGCACTTAAAAAAACTAGTATACATTTGGCATTTAATGAAGAGATTCCCTATCATCTGAGGGTGTAACATTGACATTAGTGATGAATTTTGGACATTTTTGGAAGTACTTTTTTAGATATTAAAAAAAAGTTACTTATTTTTCAGAGAGAAGCTCAAAGGTGAACATGTACAGCTCCTGCAGAGCTCCTCCATTGCACAAGAGACAGCGGTCACTCGGAGGGAACTATTGGAGCGAACCATTCAGAGGCTACGGGGGGAGCTGAGCAGGGCCACAAAAGAGGAGGGGGCAATAAGGAAAGACCTGGAGGGTTCAAAAAACGAAGTATATTCAACAAATGCAGTACTATTTTTTTTTTTGCATGATGGGTAGTGTTGTACAATGAAGTAAAACAATCACTCTTTTGTGTGTCCCTGTCCCTTCTCTCCTTTGCCACCAGTTATGTCTTGTTGTCACTAAGTTGGACGGTGAGAGAAGAAGTCTGGAGACCCAACTCAGTGAGGCCAAGGTAGGCTTGGCTAGAACACCATCCCACCCTATGTAATACCTTATATACATTTGCCTGTTGGTCATAGTACTGACCTGTGAACCTGTGATTGGCAGTGGGAGGTGGGATCTCTAAGCTCAGCCTTACAGAGCCAGCAGGATGAGAACAGGAGGCTCATGGGAAAGGTGGTGAGAGACGGGTCGCCATTATTGTCATCATTACAATCAGCATGTTATCTGTCATTGTGGATCTACTTATACACACTTAAAGTATTTTTAGGTGTATGGACCAGTTGTTCAGATTCGGTGTGTGTTTGTGGCTGTATGTAGCATTCAGTGCAGCGTGTGGACAAGATGCTGACGGACCTAACTGACAAGAACATGCGAGACTATGAGAAAGGGAAACTTAAGGTACAACACACAGAAACACTGACACCCATTTTGGCCTCTCATTTTTTAAATTATACTTAAAGCTGCAATGGGTAGAAATGGAGCAAATATGATTTAAAAAAAATATTTTTATAAAATGGTCACTATATCCTGACAGTAGTGCATGAGACAGGTAATCTTAATTCCTCTGTGTCCTTGATCGGAGTCCGCGAGTGATTGACAGCTGCCTCCGTTGAATGAACAGCCAATAGGAACGCTTTCTCTCTGAAATGACCTGTGATTGGCCAAAGTCTCCCGTCATGGACTCGATTTTTTAAAGCCTGAAAACAGAGCCATGAGGAGGAGCAGGAGTCTAGTTTTCTTTCAGAACACTTGAATTACAAAATGCTGAAAGGTTATCACGGAATCTTTACCCAATGATGCCAAAAACCCATATTACTATGTTGGCAGTTCTTTATACAATACAGTGCAACAGATTATATTGTAGGCTTCACAGACTTTTACTCCGGGTTGGCAACAAAACGATTGGTTTAACCTTAATACGTCCTCTGAGTGTATTTACAAGTAAACCAAGTCACTGGTCTTGTGCTGTAGATCAGTGAGCTGGAGGCCTTGCAGGGTGTCTGTGGTCCTGCAGTGGGCATCGGTCAAACCCTTGAAAGCATCTTGGCCTCCCAAACCAGACTCCAACTCAACAGTCAGACCCTGCAGCAGGAACTGGGGGGGCGAGAGCCGGAGCTGTCCACACTCAAGAAGGACAGGTCAGAGCCGAGTGGGGTTCACAGACACTGCATGGCAAAGTTTGACTTTCGCGATGTTACATGTTGCTTTCCTCTGTGCCGCAGGCTGCAGGCTCAGAGAGAAATCAGGAAACACCAAGTAGAGGTGGAGAAACTCCAGCGACTTCTGACATCGACTCACTCCAAGAACAACAGAGCTGTAAGGACACACCATTTCTTTAACAGATGCATTCACATACACACTTCATATAACCGATCTGAAGACACTGGACGAGAATTGTTGTTTCTGATAAATCTAATTAGAAATTTACACATTTTTTTTAATATTTTATAGATGAAGTTGCTCATATTTTGTCATTATTCATGTCAGGAAATACCTATATTCACCTTTGAAATATATACTTAAGGTGACTGTAATAAAGAAGATACATTTTTCTAAGGCAAAGCAGCACTTGGGGACTGCAAATTGATTGAAAAGAAGGAACTAAACTATTTAAAAATGGGATTGGTAGAGACTCTCATGTCCTTGCTCTTCTTGGGAGGTCAGCAGAATAGATAACTAGTGTTAGTTAGTGAAAGGCCAGTAAATGTAACTAATCTGATGTAGTATGTCTGGAGTGCTGTTCTTCAGCCAGGAGTTAATGAAAAGATTTGATCTTCAATATGCACTATACACCAAAAATATTATATAGAAATCATAGTCCTTTAACTCACCATAATAAAGGAAATTCCACTTTTCTGAGGCCTGGAATTGTGTTTACGTTTTACTTTAAGTTTTTGCCATCTCACCTCGGTCTCCCAAAAGCAGTCTGAACAAGTCATTTTGAGACAGTTGGTGTAGCTGTGCAATTATATAAGTCAAAACTAGATGTTGTTCAGTTTCAGGGCCTTTTTCTGTTGAGATTACAGGTGAAATATAAAGGTATGGGTAGGACAATTCATAGAACACTGCAATGAAAACGATGAACAAATGAGATTATTTCTGTTTCCGAAGTACTTCTGTTTACAAGACTTGATCAATGACTAGGCCAAAGGGGCCCCAAACCCTCAAGGGCCCTGAAAGATAGAGGCTCACAACATGTCAGTTGTTTTGTTTAAATTAAAGCTTCAGCAGGCAACACGTTTTTGGCATCATTGGGCAATTCCATAATAACCTGTCAGCATATTGTAATTCAAGTGTTCTGAGAGAAAACTAGACTTCTAGCCCGACTTCTAAAATGTAGCTCCTGACGGGAGACTTTGACCAATCACAGGTCATTTCAGAGAGAGCGTTCCTATTGAGCGTTCCTATTGGCTGTGCTCCGGCTGGTGGGCGGTGCTTGGTATTTCCTCAACTGTTCTCAACATGGCTGCCGGGTCACAAACTTTCTCATTTTACAGCTAAACAGTACACTATAAGATGTTTCTGAAAACATTTGAGGAGAGAAATATGCATTACAGTAACAGAATATTGATTCATATTTGATCTGCCTAGTTTGACCGTTTGGTCAGAGATCACGAGTGATTGACTCGTGGCTCTCATAGACGGAAGCTGGATGGCAGACTCCAGATCAGCTCTGACTGTCTGTTTTCCTCCGGTCTGTGAAATCTTGCAGATGCCATTAGGAGCACCGGAGGACACAGAGGGACATGATTTTTCTCAGATTACCTGTCTTATGCACTACTGTCAGGATATAGTGATCGTTTTACAAAAATAACTTTTTTTAACCATATTTGCTCCATTTCTATCCACTGCTGCTTTAATTGAAATATGTGTAAATAAAGCAAAAGATCAACTGAAACCATAAGGGCCTCGAAACAGTTTGAAATTTTGGAAAATACACTTAGTAGCTTTCTTTCCAAAAGGGGAGACTTAAGGATCAATACCACTCTCCTGACACGGTGTGCCAGACTTTTTCTTGGCCGGACACAGTAACTTCCTCCACTCGTTGCCTGGAAGACAAGACTCACTAGTAAATCACTGCACCTGGCCAAGAAATGATCCAGCCCATAACCCCTCGTAAAACCACAACATGTTGTTTTTACACTTCAGCTTTTCTACGGATTAAACAAACCTAATACGCTGTGTTGATTAGTGAGCTTTAGAGGTGCTGGAAAACTGATTTTTGTTTCCTTTGGATAGAGCCAGGCTAGCTGTTTCCCCCTCCTTTTAATAAGCTAAGTGAAGCAGCTGCTCGCTGTATATTCATAATTACCATGAGAGACATATAATATTCAGGCGATAATTTCTCATTTTTGTGCCGTTTATTTGTCACGTCCCTGTCCCTCCAACTAAATCTCAGCCTATAGATCAAACAGTTGGCAATTAACACGTTGGTTATTACAGACAACACTTAGCCTAACGAGATTCAATCAAATATGTATAGATGTCTGGATAAGCAATATTTGGCCACTGTGTTGGACGGAGGAAGACTGAAGGGACATGACGGCTATCACCTTTAATTTATTAAGGTATCGCGAACGCTCAGGTTCAGGCAAGATCACAAAATAATTATTAGACATGTGTATAAAACAAACGTTTGTATAACAAGAGATGGATGCATACAAATTTGTTTTGTTGAGGCCCTCATCAAAATCTAGTTTTAAGACCTGTATTATTTCCGTTTATATTGTGCGTACATGGCTTATATTCCTAAATACATTTCTGCTGAATTAAATTACAACAAACTTAGAAGAGTGTAGTGTTTGTATACTATTGAATACTGTGCTCTATAGGCAAAATATAATGAAGGTGCCATGTATAGTCTGCTGTGTGCCTTATGGGAACTCAAAGTTGACAGGTTACAAACACAGTGCACAAAGAGGGGGAATAGCAAGTGGTCAATAGGGGCCCACAGCTCATTTTTTCCTCGGGTTCCCCTAGTGGGTTAATCCTACGTTCACAAAATGCTTGTATAATTAAAACTGTGTATATACTGTGTGTGTGTGTGCGAACCTTCCAGCTTGAGTCCTTGCAGAAGGCCTCGGATACAGCCAAAGTGGACAACAAGAGGCTGGCCCAGAGTTTGGAGCAGTCTGTGTTGACCAACAGCAGTTTACACCGCAAACTGGAAAAGGCCAGAGACCAGTACCAGGCTGCCATCACACTGAGGTGACATGTGTGTGACATGACATGTATGTGTGAGCAAGACATCTTATATGGCATGCATTAATGACGTCTTGCATGCTGTCACCGTATATATTGCAGAGATAAGGAGCTGTGCGAGGCTCGGATTAAGATCAGTCATTTGTCTGAAGCACTGGGCGCTGTAAAGCAACAAACTAGGGAGGACTATGAATCATCCATGAAGATGCATCGAGAAATCTCAGAGGTACCAAATGGCAGAAATCTTTCATTCTGTTTAGATTATCTTTTTTTTTTTAAAGAAAGAAAGAATTTCTGTGATTTCAGCTATAGATGCTGTGCAGGTACAAGATATTCCACTGTAAATGATCTTGTGAAGTCCCTGATTAAACGGTATCCTAGCCTCAAATTGGTGTTGAAAGACCTCCAAATAGGACTTGAGATTTGAAGTTGGAAGCAGCCAAAACAATTCCAAGCTGCTGAGAGATTTACTGAAGTGTGTAAATATGTAAATATGTATGGATATGCATAATCCTTATTTAAAATCCTTACCTCTGAGTATGCTGTTTCCTTTTGATGCAGTGTACAAAACAGTAGAAGCTGCCAGGCTTCATCACAAGACTCTTTGTTTACATCATGCATGCTTTCTGCAGGAGAAGGAGCCGACTGACAGCAAGCCTCAGGAGGTCAGGATGGACTGCCAGCAGGTAGAAATGTCTCAATTAAATTTTTTTCTCCTCTTTTGTTCCTACCATCTTTTCATCAGCTTTTTCCTAATGTTGTTTAGTCAAAATAGGTTTGTCACTGATCTCTAAAAGCACGTCATAGTCCGCGGAACCGGGGTGGCCCGGAGTGCCACGGTAACTTTTTATATATATATTTTTTCTGCTGATATAATATTTTTATGAATAAAAGCCAGAATTGTATCCATTTCTTTTTTAAAACTTCTACTGTAAACGAGCCAAACGATATTGGTCACGGTCACCCACTCCCATTGACTGCTGTGAAGGAATATGACTAGGGCTGTCAAAGTTAATGCGATAATAAACACGTTAGCGCAAATTGGTTTTAACGCCACTAATTTCAGTACCTTGTGATTTTTAGGTTATAGCGGGCTCAGTTTTAAAGCTTGAGTGAAGACACTGGCATCATATGAAACTAGGAAACCTAATGAATCCACTGGTACCAACCATGTCATACTAGCTTGTTGCCAAGGCTAAATAGCTCCAAACTTACGCTAAATTTTGGTGAGGAAAATCTGGCATGAGCATTTTCAAAGGGATCCCTTGACCTCTGATCCCAGATATGTGAATGAAAATGGGTTCTATGGGTACCCACGAGTCTCCCCTTTACAGACATGGCCACTTTATGATAATCACATGCAGTTTGGGGCAAGTCATAGTCAAGTCAGCACACTGACACACTGACAGCTGTTGTTGCCTGTTGGGCTGCAATTTGCCATGTTATGATTTGAGCATATGTTTTATGCTAAATGCAGTACCTGTGAGGGTTTCTGGACAATATTTTCATACATTTGCATAATGCAAGCATATTTGTCCACTCCCATGTTGATAAAAGTATTAAGTACTTGAAAAATCTCCCTTTAAGTTACCTTTTGAACCTGCTGATTTTGACAGAGAACCGTTCATAAGTTAAAAAAATATTTAGCGCTCTGCGAGTGCTACGTTCTTATGTGAGTGCTTGGATTAATACATGTATTCTTTGATTTTGAAACAGTAGCCTTATGCTGTTGTTATTTAGCCTTTCTGAGGTTACTGCATGGTTAAATCAATTCATTTTATTTCAGGATTTAAAAAAAAATTGTAATTAATTACATTTTTCACAACCCCTCTTCAGTCACTTCATCCTGGCCTGGCCTGCGTCTTGGACTGAAAAATTGTTCTGTAACGTTACTCAATATTAATGCGTTCCGTGGTCCATGCTTCCAGTTAAATGTTTGCCCCTCTTGATGTCTTATATGAGTGGAGGGCCTTTTCAGTTGCATAATGTATCTATTGATTTTCTCAATGGAATGCATCTGACTCAAGTTGTTCTCTCATGATCAAAATGAGTATTTACTTCAAATGAAGGATTTAATTTAGAAAAGTGTCATGGTATTACATCCATTTTAAGATGATAAATTGAAAACCTCATTGTCAGCAACGCTATCAACAGAACTTTTTTTCTCCCTGAAGAGCTGACATTTAGTTTTTTTTGCTTGTAGAAAAAGACTGACCAAGCTTGAAAAGGATTGTTTGTAAAAGAAGATGTTGCACTGCACCACTGAAAACTGACATTAGTTGAAATTCTCAGTGTGTTGTGTCTGGTTCAACACAGCAGCTGTAATAAAGTTGCTTCACTTCAGCAGGCTAAAGACGTAATTAAAACAGGATCAGTCCATAGAGCTGTACAGAGGAGACAAACAGATCTGCCTCAGGGTCACAGTTGTTACTTTACATCCAGACGGAGCAAAATGATTCAGAGAGTTTAAACTTAGAAGTCACTGAACTGCAGTGGACATGAGTACATAAAGATTGCAGTTATCCGACTTTTTGATATCGTGATGTTTTCCTGAACATTTTTAATCGTAAGATCTGTGATTATGTAGATTAATTTGAATCTTGTAGCACAGAAAGTTCAAGATTTACCAAGTGGTCACACCAATCCCATCGTCCTGTGCCTGTTTGGTCAGTCAAAGCAAATACCTGGTGTATACTGCACCACGGGGAGTTCCAGAATAATTTGTTTTCCATCACCTTAATTAACAATTGATCCTGAGGGTTGTTTTATAAAGACGGCTGAGAAAAGCAGAGCTTATTGTTAAAAGCAGGGCATTAAATGTGTCTAACAGACTGAACGAGGATTAAGCTGTTTCATTAAACCATCTCAGAGCTACGATGAGATTAAAAGACTGGTTCAGGAACTGCTTGGTCATGACTTTGAAACACAGACCTGAGTCATCAAGCACAGGTCACATCAGTTCAAAGCGGAGATAACCGACATGTAAAGACAAAAAGTGTGATGTTGTCGCAGAGCAGCAATTATTTCGCTCTCCATGTCATTTTTAATTATAGCAAAATGAAACAATACCGCTGCCACTGACGAAGCAAAAGGGAACTTTTGGCAGCACGTAGACCAGCTGTGAACTCAGGCTTTGACACAATCAGAGATGAACTTGGAACAACATGACATTATAGGACCAGGATGTAGGGGGATCTATTGGCAGAAATGGAATATAATATGCATAACTATGTTTTCATTAGTGTATAATGATCTGAAAATAAGAATCATTGTGTTTTCGTTAACTTAGAACAAGCCCCTCGTATCTACATACGGAGCTTGTCCTCTTCACGGACTCTTTCATAGGGATGTTAATAATTAACTGTTTAACCGTTAACCGACATTAAGCATTTTAACCGATTAACACCATCAGTTAAAAATGTTAAAAGAAATGTTAATAATTAATTAAAAAGCTGAGAAAAACTCGTCACTTAAAGGAGAAAAGCTGGTCCACCTTAAGAGAGTCTGAGCCGGCGTTGCAGATACAGGAAGTTGGCTCCTGTCTCTGGCTCGCTTGAGCAGAGGAGTTGTAGCCTCGTAGCATTTATTCACCGACCAATAACGTGTACACACACAGCTATAACGCAACACACACACGGTCTGTCGGAAACTCGCGGAAGTTACGCCACACTGACAGACTGTATATGTGTGACAATGGTTAGCAAGAAGCTCCCAGCAGAGCTAGAGCTGCTAACGTAGCACAAAAACACACACTGTTTGACGGACAATCGCTATCGTTAATCCGGGCAGACAGAGTATCGTTACGTCGGGCAGACACACAGCTGACAACCTGCTAAACTAAACTAAATGTGCGGTGGAGACTTTTATTGGGAAAGTGGCTGCATGTCCGCGACACAACACGAAGCACCGTGGCTGATAAGTTAACGCTCCCGGACGGGTGAACTGGGCACTCAGTTGTCTGTTGTGTTCATACACTGCAGCTGGCGCACTGCTGCATGCGAGGCAAAAATCTTGTCGGTTAACGGTTAAAAATCGGTTAACGAGGGTTGGTTATCGGTTAAGAAAATGTTTCAAAATTAGCATCCCTAGTCTTCCATGTTGCTCTGCCATGTTCCTACGGAAGCCCAGAATGGACAATCCAAACACTGGCTCTAGAGAGAGCTTTTTGCGTTTTTGCTAGGGCTGTCAATCGATTAAAACATTTAATTGCGATTAATCGCATGATTGTCCATAGTTAATCGAACTTTTTTTATCTATTCAAAATGTACCTCAAGGTGTTTAATACACACATATTTCATATATATATTGTCCACTTTAAAGTGGAAAAAAAGGTATGAGTTCAGATTTTAAATCCACAAAAGGTGCAGCCCATGCAGCTGTAAGGAGGAACCCTCAGGGAGGAACTAGGAAAAAACAGTGTTTCAACCTGGCAGATCGATTGTAACTGGTTTAACACTCTGGTTCGCACACAGCTTGTTGATGTTGGTCTTGTGAATGTGTTGTTTGATTCCCGCTGGGTTTTGCAGGTTTTACGCAAACGGGAGGCA
>CAKAKR010062521.1:21914-74554 GCA_916700685.1 Adelosebastes latens
TAGCCTCGTAGCATTTATTCACCGACAAATAAAGTGTACACACACTGTCTGCTACACCTACGTTCACAGCTATAACGCCACAAACACACGGTCTGTCGGAAACTCGCGGAAGTTACGCCGCGCTGACAGACTGTATGTGTGTGACAATGGTTAGCACGAAGCTACCAGCAGAGCTACAGATGCTAACGTAGCACAAAAACACACACTGTTTGACGGACAATCGCTATTGTTAATCCGGGCAGACAGAGTATCGTTACGCCGGGCAGACACACAGCTGTCAACCTGCTAAACTAAACTAAATGTGCGGTGGAGACTTTGATTGGGAAAGTGGCTGCATGTCCGCGACACTACACGAAGCACCGTGGCTGATAAGTTAGCGCTCCCGGACGGGTGAACTGGGGACTCAGTTGTCTGTTGTGTTCATACACTGCAGCTCTAGAGAGAGCCTTTTGCGTTTTTGCTAGGGCTGTCAATCGATTAAAACATTTAATTGCGATTAATCGCATGATTGTCCATAGTTAATCGAACATTTTCTATCTGTTCAAAATGTACCTTAAACTATTTAATACACACATATTTCATATATATTTCCTGAAATATTGTCAACTTTAAACCGAAAAAATGTATGAGTCCAGATTTTAAATCCACAAAAGGTGCAGCCCATGCAGCTGTAAGGAGGAACCCTCAGGGAGGAACTAGGAAAAAACAGTGTTTCAGACCGCAGATCGATTGTAACTGGTTTAACACTCCGGTTTGCACAGCTTGTTGATGTTTGCCTTGTGAATGTGTTGTTTGATTCCCGCTGGGTTTTGCAGGTTTTACGCAAACGGGAGGCAGAGTGGGAGAGGTGGACGTCTACCATCCGACGCTGGGAGGCCAAGAGAGAGCTGGCTCACATCGCTGGAGGATCCAAGCCTGTGAGGACACAGCTGACAACACAATCACACTGATAAATAAGCAACGTATGTCCCACAAGCACGCACCTGAACACAGACTCAAGCAACATGACACAGTGATCCTTTGTGTTTATTCAAACATTAAACGATGACCAACAGAGAGGAAGAGATAGCAGCCATGTGTGAAATAGCAGCTATAGAGTCAGACTTGTGTGTGTGTGTGTGTGTGTGTGATGTCCTCCATCTATATCGATTCGAATTTAATGATGGTCAGGAGGGAAACATGCGCTCTCATCAAAACAAACTGTACAACCATAACATCTGATATACTTATCCACTGTACAAAGAGTCATGTTTTTTTGTAACAATGCAGATTGTTTATACAAAAGTATTTTTTTTTTTTTAAATAACACTTCGTACAAATGTATGATTCTCCATCTACCATAGTTGCACTTTCTTATGTACAGAGTGTCGGCTTGTTATTTGGTGAGTTAACTGTAAATACATCACGTCTTCACGCTCTCCCTCTCGTTGAATCCCAGGTTGTATAAGATCACTCAGGTTCATTAGGAAATACAGAGATGTGAATAATCCAATAGCAGAGAGGTTCTTCCGTTTCCAAAGGGTTCTCAAGGGAAAGGGTTCTCAAATCAGATCATCCAGTAGGGTCAAGTTGTTCTTCTTTTCTGTTTTTTTTCATCCAATGTTTGATAAATATACCAGCTCCTTTGTGATTGTACTGTAGACTGAAGAGTTGAATGTAGATAGAAGCAAAGATCCTCCATTTGGCGCCGCACTTTGCTACAAATCCTGAGAAAAACATCCGCCGTGAGTCCACCTTTTGTTTTCTAAAAAAGGTTGACAAATCTTAAAAACCGTACAAACACTCACATTAACAAGAGACCAATGCAGGCAAACAACACAACAGTCATGACGGCTGAACAGTGACAATTGCTCTCCGCGGCCACAAGAGCGCAGCATTGCGAGACAAATCAAACTCCAAACACCAAACTGAAAGGACATCAGCGTTTTGGCAGGCACAAGGATGCTACTGATCTCAGTTCATTTTAAATTGGACAGGGACTGAAATCACTGTTGCGGCCAATCTTTCATCGTCTGATTTACTGAAGTTTTTTTCTAGTTGATGCTACAAAGAAGGGAAACAATTGAGGAAACATGTTGCTTAATTAAAAAACAAATAGCTTATGAATTCTATGCATAATCTGCGTGATATTTCTGCTAAAATAGAAAAATAGATGATTTGAAAGTAAATTTAAACATAGAAAAATATATATAATCAAATAATATACAGATCAATGGTCACGTGACCCATGCTTTAGATTGGTTAGTACAGACAATGGACAGTTGTATAAACTTCCTAATTGAAAACATGTGTACTGATAATGTTGAAAAGATACATTTCCTTCCTGTATCTTCTATAGGCAAGAATAGGCTTTATGCACTCTGTATCATCCTGTTGGCTCTGATGAATGTGTGATGTAGGACAGGTTGTGTGGGGGTGGGAGGTGGGGGCTGTGAAGATGAAGTTCATCCCAAGGTCAACAGGTGGGCGTGGAGAGGTCACCACACGGAGCATTTGTCCACGGGGTTCATTGGGGAACTCTTTGGACAGTGGAAAACACGGGCAAACTCATCGAACTGGGAAACGCTGCCAATCACTCTGCAGGGGGAGGAAACAAACGAAAGTCCAGTTGTAATGTGGAGATCATGAAACATCTGTGCCTCCAGATATGATACAGTTTTAAGTAGGAGAGGGAAAAAATGTATTCACCTATGTACCGCAATTTTTTTCTTTACGATTTTGAAATTGCTTTTTTAATGCCAGAATCGATATATTTGCTTCATTTGAGTCTATGTGGAGGTAGAAGGAAGTTATAGTAACGTGACGTCATATCCGTTCCGTATCCGTCAACCAAAACAAACCTCAGCGAGCCGAGACGAGAAATTAGAAAACGGCGGGAGGGTCCACGTGGATACGACCTGCACCCTCACATTTAAATCAAGCGTGGTAACCACTAAACATCCAGTAAAGTATGGAAACACTTGGGGTTTCACACATTGCCAGGCAGAGCTAGACATCACGGCTAAAGCTGCATGCTAACTCTGTCATGGACAGGAAACGTTATCGTATTGAGGTAACGTGCGTTCAAGCCGGCAATCACTCTCATCTCCGTGAGAAAATAAGGTGTTAACAAAGGGAACTGTATATACAAAATACATATATGGAAATAAGATTGATTGGATTATATTCACAAGAAGTATAAAACATTACATGTCCCTTATAAATTAAAAAGAAAATACCACTAATTTGTGAGGGAAATGTTTTTATTCTTTGATTTTTGGGTTGCTGGAAAAAATGTGAAAAATAATTCCTGACAATGACTGATATATTTCTCTGACTACATACATGCTGAAAATCAAACATACTGTATTAATTTAGATATTTTCCACAGTAAAGGTCTCTAGAAGTGTATGATATAACTTTTTCTAATGGTCAGTGTTAAAAAAGTTAACAAAAATCGCAATGAATCGTAATATAGAATCGCAATTCCTGTAGAATTGCAATACTTAAAAATCGCAATACATATCAAATCGGCACCCATTCACCTTCCAGCCATGACCTGTGTACTTCTTAAGGCCTTTAAACATCAGGTTTTTTTTTTTCGTGCGATTAATTCACACGATAATATATTTTTTTGAACTGTTGTTTTTGTCATGAGTACTTTCACATAGAACACGAATATTCTGTGGCAAAAAAGCATTTTCTTTTTCGGAACGAGGTCAAGTTTTTACACCGCGAATAAAGACATCAACCAATCACACTGTGCAGAACGGTTGCGCCTATATTTATGTAACAACACGGAGGCTCTGTAGTCCAAACCAAGACGACAAACTTTATTACTACTTTTACTTTTTACTCCTTTTAACCTTGACAAAGGCAGACCTGATCCACTCCTTCCATTCTTACCGTTCACAATAAAAGCCCTAGACATATGATATTCGTAGGCGAGTATTTCACATTTTCGTGTTGTTTACTAGTCACGCCCCCTGTTGTAGAAGATTATTAGTTGAAATCTTTCTTAAAATGTAAAAGCAATGCCCACAAAGTTAATATGCTGATGACTTTCTGGATGTTTGTGTTTTTTATGTGAGTGGGTATACTGTACCTGTAATGCTCTGGTGCATGTTTGTCAGTCAGCAGCTGCAAGTAGATGGACTGAGATCTTCTCTTCATACACCAGTTCTGAAAAGACAACATCAACACAACAGTGACCCAACCTGGAAACAGTTTATCCAAAGCAGGACACCCCTGAGTGAAAAGGGACAGTCTTGCTCCCAGTGGTGCCAAGTAACGAAATCCATTCACTCAAGTACTGTACTTAAAGATAGGGTCGACGATGTTGGAAAGCTAGCATAATTTGAAAGTAGAATCGCCTCAGGAGCTCCGTCTGAACCCCCCCCTCCCCTCGGGGCTCCTTCCAAGGCAACGCCCGCCCAACACACACACATGCACAAGCACCGCCGCATCGAAACTACTTCACAGACACAGAGCGGAGAGAGGCCCTCAACTCAACAACGCTACCTCATGACAAGTAACCGCGGCTGTGCTACTGCAGGGCTGAGTTTTCTCTTCCATTCACCAGGAAACTTGCGGCAGCGAGGCGCTTTGAGTTCAGGTTGGTGCTCGCCAAGGGTAGAGTACGAGCAGGGAGGCAGGAAGGCGTCTGATTGGTTCTTTCCAAGCGGACCCTGAGGCAGTGATTGCTAGACCTTTTTAAAGGATTACAGCAGCTACAGATGATGGCTCTTTTCCGGTCCTTTTTCAGAGCTCATAAGTAATGGATCGCTGTCGGGGTGTAAAGACCATTTCAACCAATATAACAAATAGTGTAGACTGGAGAACATCGTCAACCGTGCCTTTAAGTACAGAATTTTGAGGTACTGGTACTTTATATTAAATATTCCCACACCACCCCACTACATCTCAGAGGGAAGCATTGTACTTTTTACTGCACTACATTTGTTTTAAGAGCTATGTTTCAGATAAGATTTGACATAAAACAGATATGATAAGCTCATTAAATGCATTGTTTCAAGATCAAACCAATGGTTCACAACCCCTTACAAAAAAGCAGTTGGAGCCACTTGTCATGATTCACAAAAGACTGATTTCCCTCTAAACTTCTCAGATGATTTATTTAAATAACCTTTTGAGGCCCAAAGATCCAATATCTCCCAAAAAGCAAAGATTAGAGAAAAATAACACAATACAAACTTGTGTAGCAGAACTTGTTTTTTCCTTCTTATCTACCTCGGTAATCATGTCATCACCCCTCAGATTTATCTTGTGACCCTTTGGAGGAGGCCTAACCCCTAATTTGGGAACCTCTGGACTAAACTACCTGACTATATATAAAGTAGCTAACTAGCTCCCCCTCGACCAGCTACAACAGTAAAATGCTACTTATGCATTGATTGATTAGTATTAACATTTATATACATTATATATATATTATATACATGCATGTGATTATCATAAAGTGGGCATGTCTGTGAAGGGGAGACTCGTGGGTACCCATAGAACCCATTTTTATTCACATACATTGAGGTCAGGGGTCAATGGACCTCTTTGAAACGGCCATGCCAGTTTTTACTCGCCAAAATTCAGCGTAACTTTGGGGCGTTATTTAGCCTCTTTCCCAACAAGCGTGATGCATGGAATCTATGGGTACCAATGGATTCCTTAGGTTTTCTAGTTTCATATGATACTAATATCTTCTCCCTGGCTTTAAATCTGAGCCCGCTACAACTTTAAGAATTGCAAGTTGCGTTAATGCGTTATTATCGCATTAACTTTGACAGCCCTAATAATAATAATACATATTATTATATGAATGTACGCACATATATACGTGGTTTTTATATCACTTCCCTGTGGCAAGAGTTTTAAAGTTGAAAGCTGAAACACTGCAAATGACATTAAAAACTGTGTCTAGATTTTGCCACTGTTACATTAAGGCCATGAATTTCAATGAAACCACTGAATTTCAATGATAGTGGTAATAGTTGCGAGTAGCAGGGGTGGTCTAGTGCTTAGAGCCACTATACTATCATCAACGCTGCGTTTTTTCATCCCTCCGATGGTTAATGCATCCATCAGCTAATGTTGGGGTAATATATAACTCCTACCTGCTCTCTATGATCGGTCGCTCCAGCTGAGAGTGGCAGCTAAAATGATTTAACATGTAAATGTAATGAAAGACAATGGTGTGAAACTATTGGGAGGCTTCTGTACCTGTGCAAAGGCAATGAAGACCAGCTGTTCGTGTGTGTATTTGAGTCCAGGCAGGGGCCTCTCTGGACCGTGTTCCCTCACCCACTTCTGATACGCCTGGACAGAGAGAGAGAGAGAGAGAGAGAGAGAGGAGGGAAGAGGGAGTGAATAATGAAAAACAAGAGATACAAATGAAATTAGGATCCTCACCTCATCTTCAAAGTAGCATATTCTCTGTAAGTTAAACTAAAATCTCAAACCAAACGGGACATTTTGAGACATTTGGAAACTTGTTTACCTCAGCCAATCTGAGTGATTGACATAACTAATAAGCATTATGACACAATTGTTGCATTTTGATATGATTTATTTAAAAACATTCACTCATTCTCTTTGTACTTTTGTTTCTGCATGCAAAAAAAAAAAAAATGCTTCAATATAGACTGACACGCTCAATATGGAATTGAATTATGCAGCATCCCAGGTGCACTGCTGTCCAGTCAAACACACACTCACACACATACGTACTCACACGAGCAGAGAAAGGGAATTCACGTTTATCTTTTATCTTCATTCTGGGGCACTTCTGCCCTTTACTTTCACACAAATAAAGCAGAGTGGTTTATGAAGAATAAAGAGACCGATTTTCAAGACAGAAAATGGACAGAGGTGCTACTGATGGAGCAAACTCTAATATTTAGAGTCTGTGAAGCCACGTAGCTGCAGTGTTTGAACATTGATGGTGTCGAATATTACTTACAAAGTACGACAGCTTGAGCCCTCCCATGTCTGCTATGTTCTCCCCCAGTGTCAGACGACCATTCACCTAGACACACAGAAAGAAAACTTATGAAATGCTGACAGGTCTTCAACATCTCTGCCCCTATACTTTTGTGCTACTATGTATCTACATTTTTCTTCAAGGATGTACTTCAATCTAGGATCTGGTATGTGATTAGAAGACCAATATCAGTATTTTGTTTCAGTGAAGGTCCTTCTCACTGATCCCGTCTTAAGATTCAGTAGCCTAATTTTAAAAGAAAAGTTCTACATTACATTTCAACATGATTTGCTTTCTTGCCGAGTTAGATGAGAAGATCAATACCACTCTCTTGTCTAAGAGTGATATCAATCTTCTCACCTAACTCTCGGAAAGAAAGTGAATAAGTGTGTTTCCCAAAACGTCAAGCTATTACTTTACATTTGACCATTCGAGTACAAAAAATATTATCAAATATTTAGTATTTTACGAGGGTGGCAATACCACCAGACCACAAATCTTTCAAAATAATTTATTAAAGGTGCTAAATGCGAGATTGGGAGCATTTCTATTGCCTCCGCACAGCTCTCAACATGGCGACGGATGAGGCGGCGGTTTGTAGCTAACAACGCGTGAAAACAATGGCAACGCTGCTGACAGAGCTAATGTGTTAGTGTGTGAGCTAGTGTTAACCCAGGGAGTAACTGGTGGGTGCTTCGCTGTAACCGACTGTAACCGACTGTAACCGTCGTATTAGCGGAGTGCAGAGCGTCAGCCTTGAGCTAGCCAGTGGGGCACACTCACATGCACAAAAATGTATTAAAAGCATTGCACAGCCGGTCAACAAAGCAAAGCAGGGATTACAACACAAACTGAGGGAGACTTAATTCTCTGCTCAGGTAGACATTACTATATCTTTACATAGCTAATAGTTGTTTGATGCTGTATTAATGCTCTGAACATTATATAGAGAACCTTTAAAATTGTACTCCAGCAATGTCGTATTGCGCTTCTTTAAAGCTTTGTTCAAAACCGGAATGGTCAAAATTGAAGCACCAGAAGCAGATATATTCAGACTTTTATTTCCTAGCTGTGGCCAAGCAAGGTCCAAAAACCTTGGATCCTACATTTCCCATAATACAACTCAATGTGGTCTTTTGTTGAAATCTCCCTGCCTCGGTAAATGCCCAGATTTTCAAACTGAACTTCCCCTGTTTATAATGCAGGCTCTCTGTAATAAATCTTCAAACACATTCCGAGATAACTCCGATGACATCACTGTGACATCGTCAGGGTTATTTTCTCAGACCCGACAAAGCTCCACCAGGACCAATGAAGACATGTTGTTGACTGTTTTACAAGCAAAGTAGTACTCCTAAGTAAACTGATCTTTATATTTAAAATTGGCGGATTGCACCTTTAAGGGAACATACATGTAATCATGCATATCTATTTGAAATCTCAACAAAATATTGCAAAAGTCTTCCACCATAGATGTCATCAGAAATAATATTAAATCAAGCTGCATCATATCAGAGGAGGACACTGACTTGTGGACATATAGTTTTCAATATAAACCTTATATCAGTCCAAAATATCAGCTGTCCTGTATATATATATGTAATGACTGTATGTGAAAGTAAGGACTTGTGCAGTGTGTGTGTGTGTGTGTGTGTGTGCAGACCCACCCTCTGGTTATAAACCGTGAAGTTATCGTAGAGCTTGACGATACATTCAGCCTTCTTCTGGAACTTTCTGTAGGACTCCTCCGTCCACCACTGTTTGAGGTTGCCATGGCGGTCATACTGGCCCCCTAGGGACATGAACCATTGCATCACTAAGATGAAGGGCAAAAGGGCAGGGGGGGCAGTGTTAGCATGGAGACAACGCAACCCGCAACTTTCCTTCACAGTGCAAAAAGCTGCCCAGCACCTCATCTTTTGAAGCTTTTTGTTGCTGCGGGATCATACCATTAGGAGGCCAAACGTTATTGGGTTGACCTTGGCTGATTCAGTATTCAGTTCAAGAGCCAACTGAACTGCTTTTGAATTTGTGGAGTCTGCCAAAGAAGCTGGTAGGTTACAAACCTACCAGTCACAATCGCAGTTATTCCAGTATTTGGTAGGTGGTTGGCAGAAATTTCACATCCCTCACTGAAGTCTACTGATATATTTCAAAGGGCAGCACTTTTGACTGGAAATGAAAGTTAGAGATTGTGGCTCAATATTTGCTGTACAGTTTCGGGCATCCTACAAATGTCATAAAATTATACAAATCATCAGGGAACCCTTGCTCCTTCTGTGAAACAGAATAGTTCAATGCAATAGTGGGAGCACCACTGAAAATGGTGAAAACGGGGGGGTGTATGAGCATTGTTGTAATGGATTATAGGTGAAGAGGTTGTAATTCTTACCCCAGTCATCATATCCATGTGTTAGCTCATGGCCAATGATCGCTCCTATTCCTCCATAGTTCAGAGACCTGGCAGCAGGAAGGAGAAATATGGAACATTACTCAAAGCTAAAACTTTATTGGTCTTGAATTGCCTATACGTATAGCAAGACTATGAACCTTTGAAGGAAAAGTTTAATTTCTAAATGATAAAACACAATCTTGATCAATTGAATACACTCAGGAATTATGTTGCTACGGCTGTACTTGGTCTGGTCTGGTCTGGTCTGGTCTGGTTAGCAAACTTTCGATTTTGCTGTGTAACTGACATTACTGACACAGTTTGCTGACTTTGTGACTCTTCTACTTGCGCTACTGTCATGCTGTGTTTTAGAATTCTCTGTAACTGCCACAGTGGCTACTGTTCAGCAAAAAGTGACTTTGTTTTGTTATAAAGGCATAGTCAGACATTTTGAGAAATGCACTTATTCGCTTTCTTTCCAAAAGTTAGAAGTTTGATGCCACTCTCATATCTGTGTGTTAAGGCCTTTGCACACCAAGTCTGTATTTTTGGTCCAAAATTGTCGTTGTTGACGTTTAAAAATAAATACGATTGTGCTGACTTGACTATGACTTTCCCCAAACTGCAGGTGATTATCATAAAGTGGGCATGTCTGTAAAGGGGAGACTCGTGGGTACCCAGAGAACCCATTTTCACCACATATCTTGAGGTCCGAGGTCAAGGGACCCCTTTGAAAATGGCCCATGCTGGTTTTTCCTCGCCAAAATGTAGCGAAAGTCCTTTGCAACCAGCTAGTATGACATTATTGGTACGAATGGATTCCTCTTTCTAGTTTTTCTAGTTTCATATGATGCCGGTATCTTCACTCTTTAAAACTCAGCCCGCTACAACCTAAAAATCGCACGTTGCTTTACTGCGTTAAAGAAATTAGTGGCGTTAAAATTAATTTGTGTTAACGTGTTATCATGTTAACTTTGACTGCCGTAGAAAAAAACTACGTTTTCTTTAATGAATTCAAGGTAACACAGGGTGAGTAATTGATATACAAATGGTCATTTTGGGGGTGAAGTATTCCTTTAAGCATGTTGGACAGCTCTAGCTGTCTTCATCTATCATGAAATTAGAGATGTTGGCATTTTTTTTTTAGTAATATCTAGTCAGAAGTTCATACATAGGTCTGTAGGCTTATCCACTCACTTTAGAACAAAGCACTATGCCTTGTGAATGATTTGAGGTGTCTCATTACAGACAGCTCCGTGGCTTTCTTCCCTTGTCCCATTGTCCTCATTACTAATTCTGCTCAGCCAAGCCAGATAAAACGCAAGTTGCACTTGGGATCTAATTTTCAATCCATGTGGCTCAGATTGGTATTGAATAAAAAGGAGCTCAATGCCACATTTTTTTTTCATTACACACTGATTAGAAAACATCTGTTTTACATGTGATGGAAAATCAGCATTGGGACCTTTCAGCCGGAAAACATAAATCTTAATTTCCCAAGAAAATACAACCCCCCGTAACACGTCCCAACCTTGTTTAAGCAGCACCCACCGACCCGCAACCTGCACGTGGCCCGCTGCTTCCAAAAAAGCAGCGGGTCCCACCACCTCTCCTTGACCCTGGGCCGAGCTGGAGAGCTGTCTTTGCGCCACATGCAGATATAGAGAAGGATGAAAGGGGCAGACTCGGGGCTATTCACATGGCTACATCTGAAAATGACTTTCTGACAGCTAGTCGATACGCTGCCTCACACCGGGCCCGACTCCCCCCGCTAAACTAACTGGCTGATTGAAGCTTCATTATACTCGACGTGGTGGTGGTGGAGAGGTGTGTGTGTGTGTGTGTGGGAGTGAGAGAGCGAGAGTTTATGGGATGTTAGGGTTACTGCAGTAATAACTTCAAGGGGACAGGTGCACACACACACATACACACTTTCCTGCATCATTAATTAATATTGATTAGCATGCACGGCAGCAGGTAGTGGAAGTAGTGGTGATCACCTCTAATGAAGACATAGAAGTGTTAGCTAATGCTGGGTACATAAACTGCTAATTGAGGAGTGTTTGTGTGTGCGTGCGTGTGTGTGTGTGTGTATGTGGCTACTCAGGGGAGTTGGTATGAATGGAGGCGGTGCAGCTATTTGGACTGTATTAAATGTATTGGCTTAGAATAATGCTCAATACTGGCAGCAGTAGATTTGCTTCTCAGTGAATAGCTTTGGTTAACAAAGGGTACGTTGAGTGGAAAAAATTAGTTGTTTACCTGCACATTCCTCGGCGCTGCGGTGCATCGGTTTCTTACTGACCATTTTCTAAACCACACCAACACGTTCTGGATTGATTTCCTACTCTTCCAAGCAGCCATTTGGTTTTAATTCATGCCAGTATTTGTATGAAAATCAACTTGCAGAGAGTTGTTGATTACTTGTGACAGGTAATCCATCACTATAAATAATTAGTTTTCCTTTTTCTAAAAGTTTTCTAAAATCTTTGTTTAGTTGCCAAAGTTAAAAAAAAAACCCTATTGAAACACTTTCTTGCTGGTGTGTTCAAGGACAATGCTACGTCTGAGTTAGCTGCCGATCATTTTAATGGAAAAAATATTTAAAATCTTCGATGTCCATGTTTGCACATTGTCTGCTTCATTTAAATTTTTCATGGCATCACCATGGAAACCCTTTTCAAAACAGTTGCCTCGTGTTAATGGCATAACTTACCCAAGTGTCAATGGATTGTACTGAATGAATGAATGAATGAATGAATCTTGGACCCTACCTAAGTGGTTGTGTTGCCTAAGCCTTACTTCCTGTGAAAACGGAAGTTTATTTTGAAAGGACACTATGTAAGTAACAAGTGTATATTGACACGTCGTCCTTGGTCCGTCCAACGCAAGAAGGGTACCCTGTGTGTTGGTCTCCGATGCCGAGGGGCACTGACCAAGCGGCGGTATATTTGACGAGTTGGGAGGGAGAATATGTTGCTCAGGTAGACATTACTCCTCTATGTCTTTACATAGCAAATAGTTGTTTGCTGCTATATCAATGCTCTGAATGATAAATATTGTATTGATAATCTTTTAAGAGCTTCTATCCAAATGTCCTACTGAAGTGATTTAGATTTAAAGTTATTTTTAAAGACTAGTTTGGTCAAATAATGCAGTGACTGTACTTCAGGAAGGCAGACGGGGAGACTGTATACTTCCATGCACCATCAAATTACTCGATGGACTCAAATTCAGTGAGGCGACCTCTCAATGACACCTGTTCCATTAGGAGGACCTTGTTCAGTAATTGAGCTCTTGGTGGGTAGTTAAATTGGTTTAATCAGGTGTGTTGGGACTTGGGGGAAGCAGAGGTTTGCCAGATTAGCGCAGCCGTTAATGACCTTTGTGGTCGTGGTCAGGTTGTTGCCTCCCTACGGACAGCAGCAGGGAAAAGCAAGGACGGGAGGAGGGCTACTTACTGTGGGAACTCAGGGTTGTAGAGAGTGGGCTGAAGGATGCCGGCAGGAAAGACTGGAAAAGAGATAAAGAATTCAACATGATGGAAGTGGTCCAGATACAACTCGTATGAATATCACACACTCTGGTTTCAGTGTATAAGTAGGAATTTTTTTTTTTTATCAAAGTCAGCACACTGATACAGTCTCCTTTAGAGGGAAAGGGACAGTTAGAAGGAAATGGAAAACACTGATGTCTTAAAGCTGCACAAGCCAGGACGGTGATGTAAAATATAGTGCAGCTGCTTTAGAGGACAATGACAGAAAGTCTCTCTATTTGCCCAAATGCATTTCTATCTGCACACAGCAGGAGCAAAATACAAATCAGTCTCCTCGACAGAAGCAACTTCTTGCTTCATGCAGAGGAAGCGGCAACGATTTGTTAACCTCTGATCTTCCACAACGTCATACACCCTGAAGAAGACATTTAGGTTATTGAAATCATTACTATCTGTTGAACTCTTTCAAAGATAAGACATTTCAAAAAGCTATCTCCTGTCACCACTTGCCGCTGCCAGTATTTGAGGTTTCCTGCTGGAGCTTTAAGTGATCATATACAGAATATTATCATTGAACTGGTCACAGGAAGTCAGCGGCATGTGTATAAATTAACAACTTTTGTGCGATGCCATTGGGCCCAAAAAGACTTTTTCTCATAGACTTACATTGGGAAAGAGACATCTGTAACTTAGCGAACCATTAGGTCCTAGAAGTTATAAATAGCTAAATCCAGAGTTATTTTCCTTCCTCCGTTCATGTACATGGGCCCCAGACCGAGGGCTGGGAGGCGGGTATAAAGGAAAACACTAGTGCGTTTGCTCTATGGGCCCAATGGACGTTGTGTTTAGAACAGAGAACACAAATTGCGAAATCTGATATAAGATCTGCAAAAACTCTTGCGAGACTCGCTGCCCGACGACCTATCCTAACCTTAACTATTCTTGAATAGTTCAGTTCAATGCCTAACCTTAAGCATTCGAGGTCAATGCCTAACCGTTACTATTCAAGGTCAATGCCTAACCTTAAGCAATCAAGGTCAATGCCTAACCTTAAGCATTCAAGGGCAATGCCTAACCTTAACTATTTAAGGTCAATGCCTAACCTTAACTATTCTAGACCAATGCCTAACCTTAACTATTTAAGGTCAATACCTAACCTTAACTATTCTAGACCAATGCCTAACCTTAACTATTTAAGGTCAATCCCTAACCTTAACTATTCTAGATCAATGCCTAACCTTAACTATTTAAGGTCAATCCCTAACCTTAACTATTCTAGACCAATGCCTAACCTTAACTATTCGAGGTCAATGCCTAACCTTAACTATTTAAGGTCAATGCCTAACCTTAACTATTTAAGGTCAATGCCTAACCTTAACTATTCTAGACCAATGCCTAACCTTAACTATTTAAGGTCAATGCCTAACCTTAACTATTTAAGGTCAATGCCTAACCTTAACTATTCTAGACCAATGCCTAACCTTAACTATTCGAGGTCAATGCCTAACCTTAACTATTTAAGGTCAATCCCTAACCTTAACTATTCGAGGTCAATGCCTAACCTTAACTATTTAAGGTCAATGCCTAACCTTAACTATTCTAGACCAATGCCTAACCTTAACTATTCTAGATCAATGCCTAACCTTAACTATTTAAGGTCAATCCCTAACCTTAACTATTCTAGATCAATGCCTAACCTTAACTATTTAAGGTCAATCCCTAACCTTAACTATTCTAGACCATTGCCTAACCTTAACTATTCGAGGTCAATGCCTAACCTTAACTATTTAAGGTCAATGCCTAACCTTAACTATTCTAGACTAATGCCTAACCTTAACTATTTAAGGTCAATGACTAACCTTAACTATTTAAGGTCAATGCCTAACCTTAACTATTCTAGACCAATGCCTAACCTTAACTATTCGAGGTCAATGCCTAACCTTAACTATTCAAGGTCAATGCCTAAACTTAACTATTCAAGGTCAACCCCGAACCTTAACAAGGTCAATGCCGAACCTTGACAATCTCTCGAGAATTTCCCCAGTTTGCTGGTTCCCTTCTAGCCACTACCTGCAAGGTATGCGGAAGATCACCGGAAGATGCGCATACTTTATCACTCGGCAGTCGAGCCATTTTGGCTTCACGCGACACTGAGCAGCTCTCATAGGAATGAACGGGAGCCCACCTCCGACGCTGTATCCAGTTCTCTTTATACATCCATGGTACAGCCTGACAGAGCTTTAGATTTTATAGACAAATCGAATAATCTAAAAATTACAAAATGAATTGGTAATTTCAATAATTATAATTTCAGCCGAAAAAGTATGTACATGTAGGTAGTCAAGATTTTACATTATCAGTGTCAGTGAAATCTGACTGGGAGCCCATGAACGGAAAAAAACCACTATGTTAAGTAGCTACTTTTAATTAAATCTCTGTCCTTGTCTCTTTTTCTTCAAACAGAACCTGATTCGAGAAATTGAATAAAGGAAGCCAAGGAGACGGAGGTAAAACTTAAGTGGGCAGTATTAATTTGATTTAAAAGAAAAGGAGAGTATGAAATTGAATACAGAGATGAGAGCTGAAGTGGCTGGTTTAAGTGAGAGAAATAATGTGTGTGGGTTAAAGAAAAATGACCCAGGGGGCTCTGATGACTGTGTTTGTCTGACTCCTCCTGTCCTCTAGCATCAGCTTGCGAGCACACCATTGATTTTTCTGCGAGAGATTTAATCCAGCTGGCAGGCAGACACAGGCGAGCGGGCCGATCATGAGGAAGACGAGGGGAGGAGGGAGAGGAGGGGTGACAGCGCAAGGCCAGATTTGTTAAAACTCGGGACGGTGTTACTGCTTGTTTTTCCCTCCAGGGGGGTATTAAGTATGTGAGTTGGAGATCGAAGTAGAAAGTGAGCGATGAGAAGGAATATGATATGAGGAGGTGGACACTTTTTTTTCCTCCACATGTTTGACCTGATGAAAACAGGCGGCAACATGGTGTAATTGCGTGTAACTAATGCGCGGTCCATGTCGTGGTGCGGAATTGCAATGGGGGAAGGATTTTGTGTGTGTTTGTGTGTGGATACAGATGACAGAGAGAACACAAATATCAGTATGTGCGATGAAGAGTCACCCACTCACCCATTTGGTTCTTGTTAGGGAGGTAGTAGGCATTAAGGGCCTGAGGGGGGAGAAGCCACCTGGAGGAGAAACAAACACGATTTAAAGATGGGATCCCTCAGACACACACACACACACACACGCACACACACACTCTCAAATCACCAATCTACCTACTCGAAACACCTCGATCCTGAACAGAATGCCAAACACCTCTGCCTATCTCTCTCTCTAAACCCCCTAGTGAGAAATATTCTGTGTGTGTGGTCCCACGGTTCCTCTCTGCATATGAAACCACGGACAGTTCCTTTATGGTAATCCACTTAAAGCCAGACCAATCGATCGGCACAAAATCCCCCAAATGACTAACTCTGAAAGTGCGAGATGCCCTTGTTCTAGGAGCGAAAGACTGATGGCTCTGCATTGACTGCGGAGAGATGGAGGGGAGACCAACGCAGGGACGAGGAGGAGGAGGAGGAGGACTGTTTTCTTTCTTTCTTTTACCAGCGACAAGACAGAGTGAGCGATGAAAGGCTCACTTTTTGGTGATAAAGGAGGAGTATGTGATTTAACTCTTCAGGGCGTTGAGTGTGGGCTAACGACACAGTTGCTTTTGCGCACCTCGGAATACTAATGTGACTGTAATGTGTTGTCATAGCAGAGAGGCACTCAATCCAGGGGTACAGGTTTTTAGAAAAATGAACCGCATGTCCCACAGCACTTTTCCGCTGCCTGGCTGCTGCAGATAAGTAAATCAAATGGATTTTCTGCAGCTGCGTGTGTCGATTTGGTATCTGTTGGTTTAATTTAGAGGCGCATCAACACGTATGTCAAACTAAAAAGGGATTCACGGGGACACATGTTAGGCATGTCAAACGTATTAGAGAGACGCGCACTCAAGAGTGGCATTTACCGCACCGTCCGGTGTGAGCCTCAGCTGCATGAGCTCAGGCTGGATTTCAAATTTATTAACCTTCCTTAATTGCTTTGCACCGCAGTGTCAGTAAGCTGAGATTGGCTGGCCAGTGTAGCTTGTTGTAATGCGAGGAGATATGACACTCACGCTGTCTTGTCCACTTCTTCCCGGATCTTCTTGACTGACTGCTTGATGTTGAACTTGATGCTGTTGAGGATGTTCTTGAAATAGGTCTTCTCGTCCACAACAAACTGCAAAAAACACAGATATGAAGTGATTGTGAATGCCTTTACTGTTCACTATGTATTAAAGGAGTAGTTTGACATTTTCTGTTGCGATTGTTACATTATTGTATTACGGGATTATTATCACCTCCACCAAGGAGGTCATGTTTTTGGTTTGGTTAGTTTGTCAGCAGGATTACGGAAAAACTACTGGCCTGATTTTCATGAAACTTGGTGTAGCATGGGGCAAGGAAGAACCCATACATTTTTAGAGCGGATCCAAATAACGGGGCAGATACACATTATTTTTCAATTTCGTTAACAAAAATATGTACGATAGTCAATGGCGAGAGACAAATATTTTTTTGATTCCTTTTGAATCGCGCCATGAATCACAAATATGATGTTTGTCAATTTAAAACATCATTTTTGAAAGTCAAGAGTCTCAGTTTGTCGTAGGTTTGTCGTAGTATCAGTTTTGTGTGAAACTGCTCAGTGAACTACATCTCTCGTCTCGCACAATATACCACCACCACTAGCTAGCTATGTTCCACGCGCAAATTAAACATTATCTTACCTAATGTGTTTTATCCAGCAACTCCTGGTCTTTTTATCAGCCAGGAAGCGAAAGAACGATCAGACCCGTTGCTGGTGTGAGTACATCCCAGTAGGAAACACACAGGCATCGTAGCTTCAGCGAGAGAGACGTCACTGACATGACTTTTGGGTATGTAGTCTTCCTAATTACGTATTGTCACAGTCTGATACTTCAACAGTTTTACAACAAACTGAGACTTTCTTGACTTGCAAAATTACATTTTAAACAAACATCATATGTGTGATTCTTGGCATAATTTAAATGGGATCAAAAAAATATTTGTCTCTCGCCGTTGACTACCGATCATATTTTTTTTCGGAAATATGGTCCCATGGTGGTCCACCATAAGGGGAGGTACTTCGTCTCTCTATAGCCTACATCTGTTTATACAGTTGCCCCCACTAGTTTCTGACAGCTGAGCTGCCTGCGACCAGGTTTTACATGTGCCTCCTGTTGCATCAACATACATAAAGTATATTGGTTATTTGAGCAGTCTCAGCAGTGTGTTACGGGCTCATTTACCCCTGGGCGTGATGTATTCTTGCTCCATCTGAATACAATCACCCAGGTTGTATGTTAATGTCTGATGGGAAATCATTGTAGCGACACAGAGAGAGAGAGGGATGCTGGGAAATAGAATTTGTATGTTTGTATGATGTGTGGGTGCTCATGGGTGGCGAGGATGACCAGACAGCGCAGAAGCTCATGACTCACCGCATATTCTTGATCTATGAGCTCAGGTTTGAGCAGGAAGTCTGGGTATCCTGTCATCACCATCATGTGCTTCAGCTGGGAGAGGAAAAGAAGAAGAAGAAGAGAGTGGGATGGAGGGAAGAAGGAAGTGGAGGAGAAACAACTGGTCCAACATCACCCCACATCCACTTGCGGTAACTAATCAGTACCCATACACACTTGTGTTTGGACCCAGGCACACACGCACGCACGCACGTACGCACGCACGCACGCACGCACGCACACAAGCATCAACTAATCAAGCAAACTCAATGTAATAGGATTACAGGGAAGCTCTTTATATTCAGCATGGCCCTCTAAAAGGATTATAACTTCAGATTGTAAAAGTATTAGAAGGGATATCTTGCAGTGCAGACCCCAAATCAGCGCCACAGAGAGATCCGGATTAGGCGATCCCCACTTCTCAATGTCAAGCCCTTGATGTATTCTATCACACACTTCCATCTAAGCAAGCAATCAATCAAACTCCCCGGAAAGAAAGGAATTGCAAAGAAATAATTAAATCCTTTTCAAATACTAATCGGATCTGGCGGGGAGGGGTGTTTTGTGATGCAGAAGCTGAGAAAGGCTCTGAACCTTTGCTCTGGCAGCGTCTTTGGTGGCTTCATCCATCCAGTCCAGCTCCTGCAGCCGGAGGTCCAGGGAGTGCTTTATGTCCTCTACCAGCTCCTGTACCTGGAGGGAAATCACATGGAAGAAGTTTTAAAACACATTTTCTCAGCTCAGCTTCTTACTATGAATTCTGGGGTCCTATATAAATACATTTAGTTACAACATAGATCATATTTCACGTGAAACATTTCTGTATTTTTTAGGGCTGTCAAAGTTAACGTGATAACGCGTTAACGCAAATTAATTTTAACGTCACTAATTTCTTTAACGCAACTTGCAATTTTTAGGTTGTAGCGGGCTCAGTTTTTAAAGCAAGAATCATATGAAACTAGAAAACATAAGGAATCCGTTGGTACCAACCATGTCATACTAGCTTGTCGCAAAATAATGCCCCAAACTTACGCTAAATTTTGGCGAGGAAAAACTGGCATGGCCATTTTCAAAGGGGTCGCTTTGAAAGGGGTATGATTTGAGCATATTTTTATGCTAAATGTAGTACCTGTGAGGGTTTCTGGACAATATCTGTCATTGTTTTGTGTTTTTAATTGATTTCCAATAATAAATATATACATACATTTGCATAAAGCAATCATATTTGCCCACTCCCATGTTGATAAGAGTATTAAATACTTGACAAATCTCCCTTTAAGGTACATTTTGGCAGCTGTCAATCACTCGCAAACTCCAATTGAACGGTCAAACTAGGCAGCGCTGATCAAATATGAATTAATATTCTGTTACTGTAATGCCTATTTCTTGCCTCAAATGTTTCCAGAAACATCTTGTAGTGTACTGTTTAACTGTAAAATGAAAAAGTTTACTCCGGCTGGTGGGCGCTGCTTGGTATTTCCTCAACTGATCTCAACATGGCGGCCGGGTCACAGACTTTCTCATTTTACAGCTAAACAGTTTTCAGATTACCTGTCTGTCAGGATAGGGATAGTAACTTTTTTAATCATATTTGCTCCAACCTGCCTACTCCAGCTTTAATGCCATTTATTTTGTAGTCTAAGGGTGTTCTTTAATATAATAGTAGTTTCATACATCACTAACATTTTCTCTTTACTCCCCTTTTAAAAATGTAAAACAGTAACTACTTTTTAATTGACTTACTTTTTACTTTTATCTGAGTTCATATTTACACAAGTAATTCAATTTCACTTGAAAACTTCTTTAAACTAGCAGTACTTTTACTTGAGTATACTATTCTAGTACACTTTCCATCCTTGTTATTTAGTCATGAATATTTTAGAGAAATAGTGAAGATTTTCAGGGGTTTTAACTTGTTGGAATTCCCCGAAACCAACAATTTAAAGGTGTTATTAAAGTGTAAAAGTACAAGCATACTTCAGTAGATAGTGCTTGCGTTACTAAATTATGATTTGGATTTCTGCTCTCTCAGATCACCTACAATGGTGGATTTTCTTCCACCTCTGTAGGCCCACTGATGCAGTTTTTGATGTCAGTTCTGTGTAATGCAAAATCCCACGTCCAATATGTTATTGCCACTGACCCTATTTGCAGCTGAAACACACCACAAACCACAAGTGGAAGCGTTCAACCATTACTGAATTTCGATTTCATTTCAAAAACAGCATGGGACACGGTTCTATTTTCCAGCTGCCAGCACCGACGCAAGTCAAAGTGACTGAAATGGGACGCTTTGACTTGCGGCCTGTAATGGCATAAGGCTTGTAGTTGCAGTGCAACATACAAGTTATAATGTGAGTTAGCTACTGAGCCACTGTCTTTTTTTTATCCTTTTTTCTTCCAGAAGAATCCAGAAAGAGGAAGTCACCTCCACCTTAAAGGGACTATATGTAAGTTTTTACACATATAAACATGTTTTAATCCTTTTTATTGCCAGTGTGTGAACAGATTGTAACCTACCCTAAAAAAGTAAACCTTCCGCGACTTTCTGGGTTTCCTCTATCAACCTGTATACTTTTTTAATGTGAAGAATGAGGGACATTATTCTCTGGAAAATTCAACAGATGTGACGTCATGCACGCTCGCGAGTGCCTTTATTTTCAGCTCCGCTACAGGGCTAACAGTGTGTAACCATAGCTAACGTTCGGTTAGAAATGGAGTCCGCTAACACCAACAAATGACCAGCCCCCACCAAAACTCAGACTCCAACATAAACTCCATGGATATGCGTGTAAAAACTTAACATACAGTCCCTTTAATTAAATATGAGGGATTTGCTCAGTGTTCCAAGTCCTTTAATATTGAGTATCTGTCAATACCGAGTCTGATCCGATACTTGCAGAAGATATGCACTGTGGAATGAATATCTGGTACATTGAAATAACAGTTGTAGACTACTCAATTTGGCACACCTTATTTTTCACGAGCTATACCTAATCCAAATACCCAAAGTCTTGGTTCAAAACTATTAAAAGGGACTGTATGTAACTTCTTACATGTATAAATCATTTTCATTCTTCCGCGACTTTCTGGGTTTCCTCTATCAGCCTGTAGGCGGCTTTTAATGTGAAGACTGGCCCGTTTTTTGGGGAAAATCCAACTTATGTGATGTCATGCTCGTGAGTGCCTTAGCCGTAGCTAACGTTCAGTTAGAAATGGAGTCCGCTAACGCCAACAAAGGACCAGCTCCCACCACAACCCAGACACCAACACAAACTAGTTATTAGAGAAGACGTATCACTCTGTTAGTGCTGCTGCCATACTTGCCAACCCTCCCAATTTTCCCGGGAGACTCCTGTTTTTCATTGCCCTCTCCCGGTTTCCTCCCAGGCTCACAATTCTCCCGTATTTCTCCCGATTAATGACAAATGTTCACACTTTTTCTTCTTTTCGTTATCTTAGCCTGTTTCTGGAACTGTACAGTGTGTATAATCCCTACTGTTTCCACCCAGACAACAATGGAGCTACGCCAACTGTCGTTTCCCGGCGGAAGAGAGCGGTCTGTGCTCGCGACACAGCACAGTTTGAGCTCATGTTTAAGCTGCGCTCGCCACAGAATGCAGCGCCCAAAGTTGGGCTTTGCTCGATGCAGCAAAAAGCTGTCGTGGTGCGGCGCAAGCCGTTACAAATAATGTGTTTCAGAGTGCAGTGGTGCCGTTGTTGTGTTGTGTCTGAAAGGACCTTCAGTGAGTGAGAGAAGGAGAGAGAAATGGAGAGAACTAAGAGAAAGAAATACTCAAGCAGGAGCAAAAATAAATAAAAACAGATGAATATTAGTTTAGATTCACACGCCAAGTTCACACCAGAGGGGCGAATTATTCTGTTTTCTTTCCCGGGAGTTAAAGGTAAAATCAAAGGTGTAACATAAAATTGCTGTTGCAGTGTATTATTTTGTTATTTTCACTCTTTTAAAGTCACCAGAATGCAGGAAACAAAGTCTCTAAAACTCAAATAATTCTGTACTATTGTCAGGATATAGTTCCAATTTTATAAAAATAACTTATAATATTTGCTCAGAGTTACCAACTGCAGCTTTGAACCATAGCGTAGTTGCCATGCGTAGAGATTGCAATGTGAGAATTTAAAAAACGTTGGCATTGGATGTAATGTCTTGCAGAATCGTCAACATCTTTCTAATGATAGTGTTGAGGAACATTTGCTGTCCAAACTTCAAGAAACTTTCAAAGCATTACATTGGTGCTTTCTCAAACTACTGCAAACACGTCTGCTACTCCTAAAAGACACTGGGACATGTTGTGTCCTTCCCGCTCCCTCTACAATCAGGATAACAAGAAAGCTTGTCTTTGCCTTTCTGTCTCCCGTCGCTCAGAGACTCATTAATTCCTGTTCGTGCTGAGGTAAGCAGCATCGGCGAGTCAGTAGAGGCTGACACACATCGCCAATGGCTACAGGTCCCGCTACCTCTCGTGTTGATAATGAGGTCTCCAACCTGTGTGGACATGCCAACATACCGTAGAACAGACTGATGTCTAAGCAATGTGAAATGATCAGTGTGAACATGGACAGTACCAAAAATGCAGTAACCCAGCATGAGACTTTCTGTCCTACCCACATTAGACACTACATTACATACAACAGGGATGGTTTGAATGATGTCTAGACAGCGGCGCCAGAATGAGTTTTTACGTGGGGGGGTGCTAGCTTTACATGACGTAGGCTAATATGGTGTTTACAACAGGATATTGAGAGAATCAAACTGGTGAACTTTGAGAGCAGGATTACGAGGCTAGATCTCTGAAGAACTTGGTGCTCTAGTAATCAATTTAATCATAAAGGTTGTATGGTTATGAATGCTGTTGGCAAAAAGTCACACCGCAAAAGCACGGGAAACAAGACGGGGTGCCGTCATCGTCGCAGACCCCTCGCACTGACGACTGAGGCCCCGCTTGACAGTCACGCCGGGAGTCCGGACCCTCCCCACAGGGAGAGAGGGCGCACTGCGCAGCGAGATTTCAACGGCCTCGGGCAGCGGCGAGGTCCGGGTTGGCTGGATTTGGCTGGATGTCGGATCACTTTGATTTCATCTGAATTATGCTACACAATGGTTGATTATGACTGGATAAAGATCCACAGCACACTCTGCTCCACCGATGGCCAAATGTGGATAAATATATTATTTAGTGCTTTTTTTTATTGGGCATCAACCTCGCGTTTATGCACGTATTGTCGGAAAAAAAATAGACTTGAAGCGTATATAAACGCTTTGGTTCAGGTTGCGGTTACGTCAGACACAGCGGAGACGGAGCCGTGGCAGACAGCTGCTGCACAGATTAAAATGAGAGACTATCTGTAGAGGAAAAACACTTCTGACACCCTCCACTCTTGACTTGCACAGGGTGGATGTTGCAAAATAGGGGCATTTGTGGGGATACAGTGATGCGTGACCTTAAAAAGAAAGTGGGACAGGGACGAAAAGAACCCCTACTTCCGGTCGCTCATGTGTTTAGATGCTCATGAGATTAGCACCCACTTCATCTAAAAACTGCCATACTGTACGTGTGATCTTAAAAATCCCTCCTCTCTATTCTTTAATTAATCAGAAAAGCTCCACTAGCTTGAAGCTTTGTTGAAATTTACACTTTAGTATCTTATTAGAATCTTAAATGGAACATTAGGAACTTGGGAACTTAAATTTCAATTAAGGTGCACTACATAGAAAGTAATTAGAGCCCAGAATGTATCCATTTTTGCGTCAGACTTGCTTTATGCTTTATAGTCCTGAGCTTTGGCAGAGATTTCAAAGTTTGCAAGAGAAGAAGAAAGACAGCTCAATGTAGGATAAAGCCCGTAGGGTGGACTGTGAGAGTATAAGAAGAAGAAGGTGAAAGGGAGATGATGGAGGGCTTAAAGAAAGCGCATGGGGTTACAGAGGTTAGGAATCTCATTGGGAACCGTATCCCCATGTTATAGGGTGGACATGGGACTGAGATAGGAACACATATGAGGGAGGATTATGGTGAAAGAGAAGGGGACCAAAGGGCACAGGTGGGGGATTAGTAGTGACTGACCTATAGGCGGAGAGCAAAATAGAAACAAAAAAGTGTGAGAGGTAGAGACTAGACAGTTCTGATTGGCATGGGTACTATATACAGGAATCAATCAAAATCATTCAGCCATGTCATAATACACAGCTGGACCGCTCTACACTGCCCCCCCCAGAGTCAAATATAATGATGAACTAGAAAAATAAAGAAACAATATCAGAACAAAAAGTGACGAGTTCCAGTGCTGACGCAGTCGTGGAAATTGTGGAAAAGTTCGGAAATTAGGAAAGATTAGAGAGAGGTGTCATCCAGCTGAATTCATCCACAACATATCATTTGACTGTCCCACTAACCATCCATTACTCCACCCCCCCACCACTCATACCTTGGCCTTGCTCTGTGAGGAGAAGTGTTGCTGGACAAACAGGGCTCCCAGGGCCATGCCGAAGTGTTTGTTGGCCTGAGTGAGGCAGAGCCTGCCCAGCTCCAGCTGCTGCTCGGTGCCGTCAATCTCCCGAGAAAACTCGTGGATGGTGCTGCGGAAGGCGGTGGACAGATGTTCACTTAGCGCCGCCACAATGCGCCACAGCATGTAGTTATGGAGAACCCTATAGGACAGAGGAAACAAGGAGGATGGATTGGTTACATTATCATAGATTTGGTTTGGATTTAATTCAGTTTTTGTGGTGGAGAGTAAAGCCTGGTATATGTTCGCCGTAGTGAAGCCGTCGCGATGTGCACGTGGCAGAAAATTCCTCGTTCTCTACCTCTGAATTTTTGTAACTACTTAATTTCAATACGGATGCCTTCGAGGGAAGACTTAGTGGTAAGCGACAGTAGTAATTAAAGTACACAAATGCAATATTTGGTGGTACGTTGGTGTTTACTACTTTTGCCAGGCAGCCTAATTTCCTTTCTGGTATCACTTGTTGACTTCTTGATTATCCACAGAATAATTTGTTTGTACGCCCCCTGGCATTTTGGAGCATATTGTAACGAACAATGCGTTGAGCATAAATGCCTCTGTGCGCGCACCATCTATGGAAGCCCGCGCCACAGTGTCTCGCACGAGTAACCAAAACTTGACTCCCTTTGGCGGGGACTTCGGGCTTTGTAACTTTGCAGACCTTTTCCATGTATAAAAAAAACTATATAACACACTAAAGGAAAAGGAAAAATCACAAAAGCATAATCTCTTTAATACGTGAGTTGACTCAAAAACCAGAGTACTCTACAATTTTTTAACAGTTCCCTACAATGATTAATTAAAACATCAAAAACAGCTTCTGCTTTGATACAAACCCAAAGAACCCTAAAATGAGAACGGCAGCCACTGTGGCCCCAATGACATTACGGGATAATAGTAAACGCTAGAACATGGAAAAATGGTAGCACAAGTAGAGAGGAGTCTGAGCAATGTCTGTTTTAAGCATCTTTTCTAACATAAAGTCCTGGTCATACCAGACCAATTAAAGCTGGAGTAGGCAAATATGATTAAAAAAGTTATTTTTATAAAACAGTCACTATATCCTGATTGTAGTGCATGAGACAGGTAATCTGAAAAAAAAAATCATGTGCTTCTGTGTCCTCCGGTTGCCTCCGGTGCTCCTAATGGCATCTGCAAGATTTCACCGACCGGAAGAAAACAACCAATCAGAGCCGAGCTGGAGCTTTGCCGTCTCTGAGCAGCTGTCAATCACTCGCGAACTCCGACCAAACGATCAAACTAGGCAGCGCTGATCAAATATGAATCAATATTCTGTTACTGTAATGCTTATTTCTGTTTTCAGAAACGTATTTTAGTGTACTGTTTAGCTATAAAATGAGAACGTTTGTGACCTGGCCGCCATGTTGAGATCAGTTGAGGAAATACCAAGCACCGCCCACCAGCTGGAGCAAACATTCTCATTTTACAGCTAAACAGTACACTACAAGATGTTTGTGAAAACATTTTACATGATAAATAGTATAATAATAGTATATAATAGTATAGTATAGTATTATAATAGTATAATATTACAGTAACAGAATATTGATTCATATTTGATCAGCGCTGCCTAGTTTGACCATTTGATCGCAGTTCGCGAGTGATTGACAGCTGCCTCCGTTGAATGAACAGCCAATAGGAACGCTCTCTCTCTGAAATGACCTGTGATTGGTCAAAGTCTCCCGTCATGAGCTACATTTTTTAAAGCCTGTAAACAGAGTCATGAGGAGGTGCAGTTTCTCTCACAACACTTAAATTACAATATGCTAAAAGCTTATTATGGACTTTTTGCCCAATGATGCTAAAAATATTCTGCCTACTGCCGCTTTAAGGGTGCAAAATCCCTGAGGGTATGGAACTGAACAAGGTTGTGTTTTCTTTCTTACGAATTAAACTTTCCAGTGGTAAAACAGAAAATGTCTTATTTTTTACTTTCAAAAGTTAACATTGTCTCGCTTTAATGTAAGACTTTAGCACTCTTCCTGAAGTGACATCCACTGTGTCGAACTGTAATCTTGTTCCATCTGTTTTTCCATCTGCCCTCTGAGCCCCTTAAGAGTCAGAAAAGTTAGAGAGAAAACAAGAGGAAGACAGTGATGGAGAGCGAACGGTGAGGAGTCAAGAGGGCCCAACAGTTTAAGAGCAGCTCCCTCTAAACCATAGTGACTCACAGCGGAGAGGCAGCAGAGGGGTGAGGAAAATGTCGAGCGGGAGGAGAGAAAATGGATCATTCATTTATGTATTCAAGCTGTGTCTATTCCACCACAGACGATGGAGCACTGGTGTGTCCTCGTGCCCCCACTGGGTGCACACATCTACTCTGCCCTGCGGGGATAAATGCCCCCCTCTCCCACTGCGAGGCTCCATGCGGACCTCAAGGCATGTTGTTGTTTTCCCCTGTTTTTGTTTTTTATTTTCCCTATGCATGACAGATATTAAATCAAAAGCGCCTTGGCAACAGCACCCCGAGGTCCCGCCAACAAAGCACTTGTGAAGTGAATTTAATTGACGGGAAAAGGGGGGGAGCGAGGCGGGAGGGTGGAGGAAGGGAGGGTGAGTAAATGAATGAGACTGGAGACCCAGGTGGTGTCCTTGATCATCAGTACCATCAACTAATCAACATGTGTTACAGGTGTGGCTGCTTCGCTTGATTAGCATGTTAGTGTAATTTTGTTGTCGCCTGCTTGTTGCAGATTATTTCGTTCGCGTCGTCACACTTGGACAGGTGTGAGTTTATATATAAGCGTGTATATGTGTGTGGGAGTGTGCCGCTACATGCATGGAAGTCATCTACATATATGATAATGGTGAAACTGCAGCATTTCTCTACTGTATGTGTGGGAGAGATGAGTAACATTTGACTTGAGGCATCTTTGAGGAAAACTAATGACAATAATCTCTCAGAGTAAAGCTGGATTCATACAAGGGGTTAACGGGAGGTTTACAGTTTTCTGATTTCCCCCGCTGATTGCACCACCGCAATATTAGACGATGTATTGTACGTGGTCTGGCCGCGTCGTGATACAATTTTGCCGTAATTAAATTTCCCACTGTAACCGTGTTTACATTCTTTCATGCAATGTGTGATATAGACTACGACGTAAACTTATTGGATTCGTCATATACATACAGGTACATGCATGAAATTTGACCTCTGCATTTAACTCATCCTTAGGAGCAGTGGGCTGCTGTAAAGCAGGAGAAACTTGAGGTTCAGTGTCTCGCCCAAGGACACTGCAACATGCAGACAGTAGGAACCGGGGATCAAACCACCAAACCACTGAGCTACAGCCGCCTCCAGCACCTATTACATCCAGATAACTATATTTTGTCTTGTGTTGTTACTGAATAGGAGACCACTCCTGTGCAACCAGTGTTCAATCATTCACCGTGATAAAGAGTAACAGTGTTGTTGAGCAGAATATTTGCAGTGGAGATGACTGCTAGATTGTGTGTTATGAAGAGAAGATTACTAAGCTTTTCTACAACTTCCTTAACGTTATCAATCTCCTCTGGCATCAGAAACACATCAGCCAAAGTTCTTGCAGTCCCCACATTGTATCTCTGTAGCCTTGACGTGTAGTAGGGTTGTAACGGTGTACCGGTATCACACCATGTACATTTGCGTATGTACGGTACTGAAAAAACTGACATCATTGAGTGTGTGAGTTAAAGATACAGACAGAATCAGTCCGGTTGTGCTGTTGCGCACCTACAGTATATTAATTCATTCATTATCCATAACCGCTTATCCTATTGAGGGTCGCGGGGGGGCTGGACATTGGGTGAAGGCGGGGTACACCTTGGACAGGTCGCCAGACTATCACAAAGAAAGACAACCATTCACGCTCACATTCACACCTACGGGCAATTTAGAGTCAACAATGAACCTAACCTGCATGTCTTTAGACTGTGGGAGGAAACCTTTGAACCCGGAGAAAACCTACGCTAACACGGGGAGAACATGCAAACTCCACACAGAAGGGCCCCCATTGTTAATAATCATAGGACAATATTTTTAAAGCTCACAGCTATAGTGCTGCTAACATGTAAAGTTAACTAACATGCTTTAGTTATATAACATAACATAGTTAAATTTTTATTAGGTTTCTAATTCTGTTCCTTAGGCGGTGGCGTAAATATCGACAGCTGGGCGTCTGACAAAAGTTCAGCTCAAAATGGCGTGCCATGTTGCGCTGTGTTGCTTACGGCCAGGACAAAAAGGACACGGTTCTGAAGCAGTGTTAATGACTTTGCGGAGCACAAGACCTGTAGGATAAATTTCTAATGGGTGGGTACTGGTTTCTCTTTGTTATCATAGAGTGGGATCAGGGATATAAATCTATAAGAATGTAATTTTTACGTATCATATGTTAGAAAATGTGCACCTACTGAAATCTGCGTCTGATAACATTTAGCTGCTGAGTCCAGGGCGACTGTTAAGTTAGCGTTGATACATTTGTCGCTCCGGCTGGTGGTCCGTGGTGCTGATCTAAGGCTTGTTTGGGAGTTGAATGAAGAGACTCTCCATTGTGGCATGGCAATCTCCTGCTTTGCAATTGTCTGGAGTGGTTGTGTGTGTACGTGCCTTCCTTTGTGTTTACAGCGAGGGCCCAAGAAAAAAATTTGCACCTGGGACCAATCGCAATTATGTTACGCTGCTGGCTAGAGGGGGACCTAAAGCGTCATAGTTTGAAGCGTAGGGCCACTGACCAAGAGTCATATTTGATGAGTTGGGAGTGAGAATGTGTTGCGAAAATGGACTCTTCCCAAACATGTAACCCAGGATCAATTTGTCTTTGGCTCCTTAGAAAACGTCCCTACATTCTCAGTCACCCCCACGCCACCCCTACGTGGTCACACGTGTGTATGCCAGTGTGCGATTTGTGCCGTAATGGAGTCACACCGGAGCTAAATGAAAGCAGAGAGCCTGACGGTGAGAGCACTGTACAGATCAAGCAGTAGGTCTTAATCACCAGAGGACTGAGTGAAGGCTCATTAGCTGAATGGATTTTAATGGGGCTAGTTAGGGAGATGAAAAGACACTGTCCCCTTGCACTGCATCAACACATTAGCACAGGTAATGACCCCGTAGGTAATGGAGGAGGGAGGGAGTCCTCTATTCCAAAATTCACTAGAGGTGCACTCTAATTTCAGACTGACGGTAAGGAGAAATTTGATCATTTTATATGTTAAATAATAAAATGAAACTAGGGCCGTCAAAGTTAACATGATAATAACGTACTAACGCAAATTCGTTTTAACGCCAAACACATTTCTTTCTAAACTTGTACCGGGCTCAGTTTTAAAGCGACAGTTAAGATACATGACATACAACCATGTCATACTAGCTTGTCGGGAAGGAGGTTAAATAACGCTCCAAACTTACACTACATTTAGGTGAGTTAAACTATCATGGCCATTTTCAAAGGGGTCCCTTGACCTCTGACCTCCAGATATGTGAATGAAAATGGGTTCTATGGGTACCCACGAGTCTCCCCTTTACAGACATGCCCACTTTATGATAATTACATGCAGTTTGGGGCAAGTCATAGTCAAGTCAACACACTGACACACTGACAGCTGTTGTTGCATGTTGGGCTGCAGTTTGCCATGTTATGATTTGAGCATATTTTTTATGCTAAATGCAGTACCTGTGAGGGTTTCTGGACAATATTTGTCATTGTTTTGTGTTGGTTATTGATTTCCAATAATAAATATATACATACATTTGCATAAAGCAGCTTATTTGCCCACTCCCATGTTGATAAGAGTATTAAATACTTGACAAATCTCCCTTTAAGGTACATTTTGGACAGATAAAAAATGTGCGATCAATTTGTGATTAATCGTGATTAAATATTTGAATCGATTGACAGCCCTGAATGAAGCAGAAGAACTGTACTCAAGCTTTCAAGCTGCAAACACAAACAGCACAGAGACAGAGAATCACACATTTATTTGTTACTCTGGCGGAGACTTTTATCCAAAGCACCTCATAGTAGCATGACTGCATATATTTTCAGCCGAGGAGGCCCTGCTGGGAATCAAACCTCGACTGCTGAAAGCTATAGTGCCATGAAATCCACCATTTGACGAAAAACACTTCATCTGAAAATGCTTCATAACTACCGTGAGTGTGTATTTTTTAAAAGCAGTAGATCCCAGCAGGAAGTGAATGCTCGACTGTTTCACTTCTGTGGATTACTCATGACATATGTTGTATACTGAAACACAGCTAAATAAACACGTGAAATGATAGACTCTCTCGCTAGCCCTCAAAATTGCTCAGGATAAAATAACACACCGGATTCCCACACTCACATACACACTCCCTCGAGAGTGATGGAGGGAGCAGACGGAGAGGGAAAGAGAGAGAGAGAGAGCGGTGGCGAGGGAGGAGTGTGTGTGTGGGAGACGCTGGTGTTGTCATTATGCTTTCCCCTTCATTGGAGGCCTGCTCATCTGGCTAATGGGATTGGCTGCAGTCACTGCAGTGTGTGGGGACTACACGCACACACACACACACACACACACACACACACACACACTTGAGGGAGAGAGAAGAAAAGAAAGATGGATGGAGGATGAGGAGGTGGAGGTGTGACTGCTCTTGTCAGTAGACTTGTATGATGGGAAAGCCATCAATGGGAGAACATGAGGGGGGCTGGAGGGAGGGAACAATGAAGACTTGGTCAATAGATGCCCGTGAAGATGGAGCGTGTGTATTCTCACTGATGAGGGGGGATTGAGAAATGGACGGAGAGAAAATGGGAGTGAGATGGATAGATCGAGTTGTCAATGGCAACCTCAAACCGCTGAGAATGAAGAAGAGAGAAAAGAAATGAGGTGTAGAAGGAGAATGATGGGTTGTAAAAGGAAAAGAGCAGGATGGAGATGCATGGATGAAGAGAAATGCCTGGGGTTTTCACAGGAAGTAAGGTAAAAACGATTGGAAGACAAAGACGCAGCAAAGAAACAGGACTCGGTCAAAGCCGAGTATATGTCTGGACCGTGTGCAGTTAGTCTGTGAATTTGTGGCTAAATTGCTACACAAATAGTCAGTTGTCCCTGCTTTTCTGCTTGCCGTTTCAAACAGGAAATAACATGGCGGCCTGCTTGTAAACTTTCTGTTATTCCGTCTAAACAATCCACCAAAATCTACTTCTGAGAACATTTTAAGCGAGAAATAGGCTATGCCACTGCTGAATCTGATTTCATTTTAGAACTAGATCGCCTAGTTTGACAGCTTGGTCCAAGTTTTCTGAGCCAGACGCGTTACGCTGGACGGGTTCATTTGCATAACAGACTCTTTCCCGCCTTTTCATTTTGAAAGAGCAACGGCCAATGGGGACACACCAACACTCGGCCGACCAATCCTGACTCAATACAAAGTGTCAATACAAAAATCTGGTCCTCTCTCTCAAGGCTCCATGGTGGAGAGGAGGTCGTGTTGCTCTGGGTCTATCTATTTGGTGTGGAGAGGAAGTCGTGTTTCTGTGGCTCTATGTATCTGGCGTGGAGAGGAGGTCGTGTTGCTCTGGCTCTATCTATCTGGCGTGGAGAGGAGGTCGTGTTGCTCGGACTCTATCTGTTTGGCGTGGAGAGGAGGTTGTGTTGCTCTGGCTCTATCTCTTTGGCGTGGAGAGGAGGTTGTGTTGCACTGGCTCTACCTGTTTGGCGTGGAGGGAAGGTTGTGTTGCTTTGGCTATATCTATCTGGCGTGGAGAGGAGGTCGTGTTGCTCTGGCTCTATCTCTTTGGCGACGCCGGGAGGCTGCTTTACATCCTCATGGATCCACCTTCTCACATATGATGTTCATATTATCTTTATCCGATAAGAGAGTCTCCCTGTAAAGGACAGAGGGTGTCGTATCCTGTACAGATTGTAAAGCCCCCTGAGCCCTCTGCAGTCCAGCCAAAAATAACATGGGAGAAAGAATGATAAGGAAGACGGTGGTGCAGTGGTTAGCACTGTCGACTCACAGCAAGAGGGTTGTTGGTTTGAATCCGGCTTGGTGCCCTTCTGTGTGGAGTTTGCATGTTCTCCCCGTGGTAGCATGGGTTTTCTCCGGGTTCTCCGGCTTCCTCCCACAGTCCCACAGTGACTCTAAATTGCCCGTAGGTGTGAATGTGAGCGTGAATGGTTGTCTGTCTCTATGTGTCAGCCCTGTGATAGTCTGGCGACCTGTCCAGGGTGTACCCCGCCTTCGCCCAATGTCAGCTGGGATCTGCTCCAGCCCCCCCGCGACCCTGAACAGGATAAGCGGTTACAGATAATGGATGGATGGATGGATGTGAGGAAAACTTGCGGAACAAGGACAAAAACACAAAGTAGCAGAAACCCGAGGAAGGAGGGAAGTAGAAAGAGAAGAAAGGAAGAAGGAAAAGGGTCAAAAGAAAGGAGGATGGTAGAAGTAAGGATGATCCATTCATTTTTTAACAGTCCATCATATCACCCTGAAACAACTGTCTAACAGACAGATGAAGCACCCGTCTGTGTGCTCTTTTTACTTGTCCGGCACCTTTTCACCTCTCAGTGTGAATTCCCGCTGTTCCTCCAGTTTAACAAGAATCCAAACTTCCCTCTGTTTTTCTCTGCATTTGTCAGCCTGTACTGGCCTCTTCAACTGTGCTATATCTTCAAGTGTACTCGTGGACAGTATATGTGTGTGTGTGTGTGTGTGTGTGCATGCAAGTGAGTGACAGAATCCAGCAGAGTACGAAACAGTACAAAAGAGTTTTTCTGTGGTCCATTAGTGGCCTTGAGAGGAACAAAACCTCCTCTCCATCTGCTCTACTGGACAATGATCCAACGGGCCAACACCTCTGCCTTGACCCCTGACCCCCACTGCATGAAGCCAAACAATGGCACGGACTCTTCTGTGTGGTTCGACGTGCAGGAGACTTATATAAACATAGACAAGCAATTCTCTGGAATCCTTTTCTTTTTGCACTTCTCATGACGACTGCATGCTTTGCTCAGATGGATTAGCAGCAATCATTCTTGTTTTATCAAGCACATGCAAAGGTACTGTAGAAAATACCAACTCTCCATATCCCACATAAAAAAAAAATTTAATTAATTGATCCAAATCTGTGCTTTCAGAGCAGACAGAGGTGTACTTACGCAGTGCTCAAAGTGGGCCGGTACGCAGTTTACTCCTCGGCGTACCTTGTTTTTTTCTTGCGTAACGGGACTTATCTCAAGCTGCCGGTACTCTTTTCTGTCCTCTCCATATCAGGTTCTCTGGGAGATTCATAATGGAAATATGTAAAAGCGCAGCGCCTGTGTATTTGCGCCGCACCTCATAACATCTCTTCCTAAATGGACCCGATGCGAACGAGCAGACATCAGATTACTCCGTGCTTCAGCGAACAGGCTACGTGACGTGTTGCTGGTTTGAAAAATCGCTCGCTGTGGCTCTATTTATGCAAAATTTCGCGCAACTCTAACTTATCTTGACTGGTCAAAATCAATGCTTGGCAACAGTTAATCAATATCACACTCTATGTAATAGAGAGTGACATTGCTCATAGTATCTGGAAAATTTTTTGCGCTCCATTCAGTAGAGTTTGCTCGGTCGCTATATTTTAGGAAGGGGTAAGCCGTATGAACATAAAAACTATGTGGGGAGCAACTGGAGGAGCCAACGCACAGCACGGGGAGGGGGTGTGAGAATGAGGGTGCTGTGATTTATTGATACAATGTTCACGTCCTTTTTGTAAAATAATTAGTGAACTGTTCGTCATAACGTTTTTATTTGTGAACAAACATAATTAACGAAACATTAATTAAAAGTTTTCTGAATCTGCTCCTTTAGGGCAAACGTTCCCAGAAGAATTAAATGTTCAGACGAAGGCTGTGACATGTGTATATAATAAAATAACCATTGAACTAGTAATAATAATGGTCCAAAAATATGTAAACTGCATAGTTTTAAAGTGGCAGTAGGCAGAATATTTTGTTCATTCATCATTGGGCAAAAATTCCATAATAACCTTCAGCATATTGTAATTCAAGTGTTCTGGGAGATAACTAGACTTCTGCACCTCCTCATGGCTCTGTTTTCAGGCTTTAGAAAGTCTAGACCGTGACTGGAGCCTTTTACCAATCACTGGTCATTTCAGAGAGAGAGCGTTCCTATTGGCTGTTCATTCAACGGAAGCAGCTGTGAATCACTCACAAACTCCGATCAAGCAGTCAAACTAGGCAGCGCTGATCAAATATGAATCAATATTATGTTACCATAACGCCTATTTCTCTCATCAGATGTTTTCAGAAACATCTTGTAGTGTACTGTTTAGCTGTAAAATGAGAAAGTTTGCTGCGGCTGGTGGGCGGTGCTTGGTATTTCCTCAACTGATCTAAACATGGCAGCCGGGTCACAAACTTTCTAATTTTACAGCTAAACAGTACACTAAAATATGTTTCTGAAAACATTTGAGGTGAGAAATAGGCATTACAGTAAGAGAATATTGATTCATATTTGATCAGCGCTGCCTAGTTTGACTGTTTGATCGGAGTTGGCGAGTGACTGACAGCTGCTCAGAGACGGCAAGGCTCCAGCTCGACTCTGATTGGTTGTTTTCCTCCGATGTGTGAAATCTTGCAGATGCCATTAGGAGCACCGGAGGACACAGAGGCACATGATTTTAGACAAATGTAGACACATAACAATACACCGAACAGATGAAGCAGTCGGAGAAGAAAGTAGATTGTTTCTCTTTTTTTCGAAAGGATTTTTGCATCGTCAGGTTCAAATTCCTCGTGTTATCCCACTGTGAGTGCTGCCTTCAGTTTCCCAGTCTCTGTATTTATTTATGTGCATGAAGCTTGTTGCTTGCTGTGTGACTGGCAAATAACAGGCAGTGGTGGAGAGACCCCTTGATGTGAGGAACCGGGGCATTTTTAAAGTTCTCATAAGCTATGCTAATGAGCAACACCCCTCAGGAAATAGAGTAGCTCTATTCCTCCCCATGTGTACCTGTGTGTGTGTGTGTGTGTGTGTGTGTGTGCTTATGAACCAGCAACGCCAACCTTTGTTTAAACCCCAATAAAGAACTTCCCGGGAGACAGAACCTGGAGATGGACGGGAGGTGGGAGGAAGATGGAGAATGAGAAAGCGAAAAAAGAAAAGAGATTAAAAAGAGAAAGAACAGCGTGAGAGAGAGGGGGAGCAGGTGAGGAGGAGGAGTATGGCAGGAGGTAGAGAAGTGACAGAGGCAAGGATGGATGGAAAACAATGGAAGAGGTGCAGATGGAGATAAGGGAGAGTGGTTGTTGGGAGATTGAGGCAGAATTGAGGGAAAGGGATGCAAAGTTGAGAAGGAGAGGGAGACAGATGGAGAGAGCTGGGGAGCCAGAGCCTGAAGAGAAACGAGCTTGGTGAAGAGAGACACTGAGTCACAAAGTTACAGAGTCAGTGAGACAGGATGACTTAAAAGTTCAAACTGATACCTCCCACTGTCACAGTACAGAAGGCAACTCCCGCCAGGAAAAGAAAAAAGATTGATTTAATGCTAGGGATAACAAAAATGAAAATATTCATGGTTTTCTCAAATTAAGAGATACAAAGTCCCATTTAAATCAAAATTATGATTCTTAAAGGGATTCTCTACCAATTTTACAAATAAAGATTAAAGCAGCAGTGGGTAGAAATGAAGAAAATATGATTAAAAAATTTATTTTTATAAAACTGTCACTATATCCTGACAGTAGTGCATGAAACGGGTAATCTTAAAAAAAAAATCATGTTCCTCTGTGTCCTCCGGTGCTCCTAACGGCATCTGCAAGATTCCACAGACCGGAGGAAAACAACCAATCAGCAGCTGATCTGGAGTCTGCCGTCCAGCTTCCGTCTATGAGAGCCGGCTGTCAATCACTCGCGAACTCCGATCAAACGGTCAAACCAGGCAGCGCTGATCAAATATGAATCAATATTCTGTTACTGTAATGACCATTTCTTGCCTCAAATGTTTTCATAAACATCTTGTAGTATACTGTTTAGCTGTACAATGTTCTCTGAAGCTCTGAAGGGAGCTTTCCAATATCAGAGAATAACCCTGATGACATCATCCGGGTTATTGGGGTTGGGCCTGAGACTTTGCATTTTTAACAGAAAGCCTGTGTTGTGAATTTGAGAGGTAGTGTTTAAAAGATGTGGGCATTTACCAGGCAGAGAGGGTCTAGTGAAAGCTGGATCCAATATTTTTGGAACCTAAAGGGTAACTTTGGTGTTTTTCAACCTGGACCCTCACTTGATCTGGATCTGTTTGTTATTATTTATATAAGTTCCGCTGAAGGAGAAGCCTTGTTGTGAAATCTGAATATCGGGCAGCAACAGGTCACACTCTTTACAGCATTCTCCCTCCTCACAGCACTCACAAGAACACCACCAGTCTCCTAAGCTCTGTGGCCTTTCAGCAGCTGGTTCACCCTCCTCTGCCCCCCGCCCCTCCTCTCTCCTCGTCTTCTCTTCAATTTGAAGAAGCTCTTCATCCGTACACTCTGGCTCAAATAATACGGTGGCCATCAAATTCAAGGACCTCACCCGAATCATTGAGATCATCTAAATATTCAGCCATGACATTGAAAATCTTTTAGATAACACTAAGCTACGCTTTCTGCACTCCAACACAGCCCGGTTGGCACTCACGTTTCCACCTTTGTCCTCCGGCAACGCGTCACCTCGCAAGATTTCAGAACAAGACTTCTCTTTGAGCGCGAATCTCTCCTGTCGTGGCAAAAACAAGCACTTTCAGTGGACGTAAATTGTCAATAAAATCAAAGACTAAAGTCAATACTATGATAAGGAGTAGCGAGGAAGTCAAAATTTTGTTTTTATAATATATCTTTAATTTTTTTATTTAATTTTGAGTTATATTCTTATGAGTATCTCAGTCATAACATTTTTTTTTTGTTTACCTCTTCTTCACCTTAGACTTACTAGTTTCTAGCTTTGAATTCACAAGTCAAAAATTTTAAACAATTCTTTGTCTTTCTAGGCCAAAAATGTTGATGTTCTCAATATTGTGATTTAGTTTAGATATTGTCATTTTGATTCACTATTTTTTCCCCTTACTTTTCTTTTTTTTTTTTTTTCTGGTAGAAATAGGCTTCCATATATTTGACCACCAAAAATGTGATCACTAATGTGCAAAATTAGCTTGTGCAGTTTAAAAGATTATTTTGACCTCTTCTTCGCATTCTACACTATTTTATAAGCCCAGTGAGTCTCTGTTGGGGCCAGGCCACAAGTTTTTTTAAATCTTTTTTTAAACAATTTGTCATCTCTGTACAATGTTTCGTGTACGCCAGTTGTTCATTTTAACCAATAAAAGGCGAACTGAAACATATATACCAAGATAAATACAGCATTTTTTGTAGTCACTTGCTTAAGATATGACTGGCACTTGATTACGCAACACTAAATACAACTGAAGAGACGAAAGAAGTAGATTTAAACTTTCAGGGTGCAGCTCCACATTGAAGCCCGTATCAGACGAACATTATAGCTGAGTGAAAGCGTGATAAAAGGGAGAGAAGACAGGATGTCAGATAGACAGGTGGAGGGAACAAAAGGCAGGGAGAGAGGATGATTGAAACGTAGTGTAGAATCTATTACTAAAGCCATCAGGGGGTATAGATGGACAGACAACTCAAAGAGAAGATTGGTAAACAACAAGAGAAGAGACAGATCATCTACCCTGGCTTCTGCAACCTGAGGAGAGGTGAACCTGAGCTAATGGATGTGACAGTGGCGATGGGAGCTGTACTTTTACAAAGGGGATTATGAATCACTTAATGATACGACTCAACTCAATGCATATGCGTGTTGGAGTATTGTGATTAAAAAGTACATTTCACAAAGAAGGAAGAGCTGCAGGAGACCAGATAAAAAAGATCACGAACCGTAACCCCCCTCTTACCCGACCGCCACCGCGAAGTGCAAAACAGATGATTTGACATGGAAGAGAGGTTTACTCTGATGGGAGCTGAGCTAAATCACTGCAAAAAGATCCTATCTTTTGTTGTGGCTGATGAAAGTAAGCAGTGTAAGACACTGACGAAATTTAAAGTGAAGAATAATCTTTATTCGTATCCTGTAAAAATTTGAAAGCAGAAAGAAAAAAGAGCCAAAAGCAGGTCATGAATTGAATAAAAGTGTTTGTAATAAATGTTGAGTCCGCGTGTTGTTGCATGATGCCACTGTATGTCATTAAAATGTAAAAAAAAAAGTCATAGTATAGTATGTCATGAAAAAGTCATAATATCATAAAAATGTCATAAAAATTAATAGTATAGTATGTCTTCAAAATCATAAAAAAGTTATAGTATAGTATGTCATTAAAATGAAAATCATTGTATATTATGTCACAACAAATAATTAAAAAGTCCAGGCATAGTATGTCATTAAAATGACATAAAATGGCAAAGTATAGTATGTCACAAAAAAGTCATTAAAAATGACACAAAGCCATTTTATGCCAGTATAGTATGTCATATAAAAAAGTATTTAAAAAAGTCATAGTATAGTATGTTGTAAAAAATCATAGTATAATCATAGTATATGTCAGTAAAAAGTCATAAAAAGTCATAGTATAGTATGTTACAAAAAAGTAATTAAAAAAGCAATAGTATAGTATGTCATAAAAAAAAAAATTAAAAACGTCATAGTATAATATGTTGTAAAAAAGTATAGTATAATATGTCAGTAAAAAGTGATAGTATAGTATTTCATAAAAATGTCCATGCCCGAGTCATGGATGTATAAAGAGAACTGGACACAGCGTTGGAGGCGGACCCCCATTCATTCCTATGAGAGTTGCTCAGTGACGCATGGAGCCAAAATGGCTCCAATGTCGAATGATACCTGGATCTTCCGGCGTTCTTCTGCATCCATGGTCCTATAGAGCAAGCACACTAACGTTTTCCTTTAACCCTGCCTCCCAGCTCTCGGCCGGGGGCTCATTCACATGAACGGTGGAAGGGAAATAACTCTGGATTTTGGTTATCAGGGCATTTTACAACTTTTAGGACCTAATGATTTAAATGAGGTCTATTCAAGTGTTCGTACTGGGAAGTTGATTTACCTAAAAACAAATTATCCGCCGATTTATAGACGTCTCTTTCCTAATGTAAGTCTAAGGGGAAAAGTCTTTTTGGACCCAATGGCATCACATGACGGACACGGAAGTTGTAATTCCACCGTTTGGCCACTACAAAAATTAGCTTCAAAGCCCGGCGCTCTTCCTGGGGGCTTGGCTAGAGTCTGCACGGCAGTGATCGGCACACGGCAGTGCGGTGGAGCCGCGGTATTGAGGTCACCCGCCCAAACCAATCGCAAGCCGAGCACAGCCGCAGCTTGTCAGCAAGAGAGACAAACAGCTGCCAATCATGTCGTCTCATCCACCTTTTTATAGCATCAAATAACTAATTAAAACCAAACTTATCAGAAAAATTAACACTTGAACACACATCAGTGGGATAAGAACGACCTAAAAAGAAAAAAACATCTTTGGGAAAAATGTATTTGACGTGTACTTTGACTTTTTAGTTTGGCCCATGTCCCATCCACTAACATGGAAGAGGCAGGCTTTATCACCTATATTGCAGCCATATGACCTTGTATTAAAAATCTGATTTTTGTCAATTTGGCAATGTCACCCACCTCTGACATAATGAATATATTGCATTATGATTGATTAGTTTATTACATATCCAGTGTATGATTGTTTGGTATTGTATTGTTTATGTATGGTTAAATCAATCAAATGTTAGAGCATACAGTGAGTTGATAAATCATGAGATGAGGTAATAAAATGACCAACACTGAAGGTACCATAATGTCATGAACTGGTGAGTCATGAAATTACCAAAATGTCTGGATAGGTCAGACAGACCGACAGACAGACAGACAGACAGACAGACGGACATGTATCCAGTCTCAGACATAAATGACAAGCAAGTAATCCACCCGCCAGTCATCCAGCCAGTCAGCCATGCATGAGAGCTGAGTGCTGTTGTGTATTTGTGTAGAGCACAGTGACTATTGGCGAGCTGTCAGCTGCTGTGACACACATCCTGAAGTGCAGCAGCCCTCTAAGGCCTCCCCTGGAGTCTGTCAAGAAGAAGAAGGGAAAAGAAAGTGTGTGTGCGCGCGTGTGTGTCCGTCCATGTGCGTCTGTCTGGGTCTGCAGGTGGTAGAAAGGTGTGGGTGTAGATCAATAATAATCAGCTGCAGTAGAACTGGAAGTTCACCCAACAGAGACTCACCTCAAACACACACACACACACACGCACGCACGCACGCACGCACGCACGCACGCACGCACGCACGCACGCACGCACGCACGCACGCACGCACGCACACACACACACACACACACACACACACACACACACAAATACATGCACAGCTGCACTCAAAAACCAATCCATACACCTCGTGACACTGCGTTGTAGCCCAAACTATAGTGACAGCCCTATAAGGAAACACACACACACACACACACACAAAACAACCTCAAACAAAAGCGCTTACTCACACTCAAAAAGTTCAGACTTAAAAATGCCTGCGTCTAATTTCATTGATTTTCCATACACCTCTGCACCCTCGTCTTTCTCTCCCCTCTCCACAACTCCAACCCCCAACCCCCACCCAGCCACGCGTCCTCTGTCTTTACCTTTTCGAAGTGGTCTTGATGATGTCAGACACTTTCTGTATGTAATCGGTGGCGAGCACCACGATCTCTTCGTCTTCTGTGAAGTTGTCGTAGAAGATTCTGTCCAGTAAGCGTTTCCAGTGAAGCTATGGTGAGAGGAGGAATAATGTTGTTTTAGTTTAGGTAGAGTCAAAAATTTGCACTTAAAAAATAAATAAATCTAAATGTACTGACTTTCAAGTTAAATCCTAACCTAACAAAAACCATGAGTCAAACCATGATTATTTTATGTGATATGGAACAGTTATACAACAAATATATGTGAATTGTTTTTTTCTTGTCAGGACAGCCGTCATTATAATGACGCAGCCTTTACTTTGTGAAACAGTGTCAGTTAGGTATGTTAACATCGTTAGAATTAAATCACTCAACATTTTGGTTTCACACAGGACATGAACACCGGCCCCCTGAGTAAAAGTCCTGTGTATGTTTGAAACACTACAATGGCCCCTTCCCCACCTCCTACCCCCCAAATTCCAGCGCCCTTGCTCGGACCAGACCCGTCTTCGAACTCGGCCTTTCATTTTGATCTCAACCACACACCTGTAAAGTTTCATGACTGCTTCTTTCACAGTTGTGACGCTATCATGGTCACAAAATCTGTCCACTGATACAAACATATACTGTAGATAAACTCGGGCTGTCAATCGATTAAAATATTCAATCGCGATTAATTGCATGATTGCCCATAGTTAATTGTGATTTATCGCAAATTAATCGCACATTTTTTATCTGTTCAAAATGTGCCTTAAAGAGAGATTTGTCAAGTATTTAATACTCTTATCAAAATAAGAGTGGGCAAATATGCTGCTTTATGCAAATGTATGTATATATTTATTATTGGAAATCAACTAACAACACAAAAAAATGACAAATATTGTCCAGAAACCTTCACAGGTACTGCATTTAGCATAAAAAATATGCTCAAATCATAACATGGAAAACTGCAGCCCAACAGGCACCAGCTGTCAGTGTGTCAGTGTGCTGGTTGAAACGAAACCAAAACCTGTGATCACTGATTATTGATTGGGTTCATAGATATGTAAATTGATTGTAATGTACAATGTTGTATTATGTGATTTTATGTATGATGTGGTATTATGTATTTTTTTTTTTTTTTCTTAAAAGCCTAACCAGGGACAAGGTCTGCAAAATCAGCTACGGCTAGAAGATTGCATTGGTTGCACTTTAATTAAGTGTAACAAGGCCTACATGTATTGTCCCTGTCAAATAAATAAGTACATATCTTCACTCTAACTTTAAAACTGAGCCCGCTACACCCTAAAAATTGCAAGTTGCATTAATGCGTTAAAGAAATTGGTGGCGTTAAAACGAATTTGCATTAACACGTTATTATCACGTTAACTTTCACAGCCCTAATATAAAACCTGGCAAAGTACTCAAAACCTCCTCTGTAGTAGTCCCTGCTACAGTAGGTGTCTCTCCAGGACCACATTTTCCCATGATGACTCACACATGGACTCACAAGGTGAAAATAATACCAGCGTTGATGTCGCAGCTGGTAAAAACATGAAATTACTGAAAATCACAGTGGTTTATGCCGTGATAGTGACAGTGATATAGAAAGAGTAAAGCAATATCAATAGATTCGACTTTTGGAACACTATACTAAACGCACAGTGTGGATTCCTTCATTAATAAATTATAATTTTTTTATGTTTTGTTTAATGATATAGGGACTGTTAAAGGTCACTTTTTCTGTTTCACAAATTAGGAGAGATATTTCGCATATGAACTCGTTTATGTTTATTAGACCGTAAAGACATAAATGAGGCTTTTGAAACAAGCAGAGGAGGAGCAGCAGAACTGCAGAGTTTTGGACTCCACATCCAAGTTAAAACAAATAAATAGCAGCAACACACTGAAGCCATTTATCGTCTTCTGGTTGAACCTCTATCCTCTAATCTGCTTCTTTCCCTGTACCCCTTTTATTCACACATTCACACTTCTGTTCACAAGTTTGGGTCGTTTTTTTTGTTGGCAGACAAGCTAAAAGTCTAACTCTTTATCTTCCTCTCAGAACATGCCCAGTTTCCTCCTTCCCTCCATTCCTCATCCCTCTTTCGACCATGAAACATCTTGAGGATTTGATGTCAGTGTTCCCGCTGCTTCAGAGGAGAGCCTCCTCCCTCTCCTCTCCCTCCCTGCCAGCGTCTCCAGTGTCTTCTCCTCTTCTCTCCCCTCCCTTCATCCATCACTCCCAACACCTCCTCATTTCCTCCTTTTCTCTCTACCTACTTCTTTCATTCTGTCCCTCAACCTCACCGTCTACCCCTGCAGGGTGGACATCTTTTGTGAGTCACTTAGGCCTTTATGTGTGGGTGTGTGTGTGTGTGTAGCACTTCACCACTCCCTCCCTCCCTCAAACACACACACACACACACTCGCCACACTACTTAAAAAGCTCAGTTGGAGTTCAAATCTTAATCCATCACGTCTGCTTCTAACCAAAATGCATGGCATACACACACACATGTAAATGATGGGTATGTATATGTGTGTGTGTGTGTGTGTGTGTGCAGCACTCACACTGGGAGCGATGCGCTGTAGCTGCCTGAGGGTGATGCGGTTATACATGGTGCTGATGTCCTTTCTTTGGTCATCATATTCTGACACAGTGATCTGGAGAGAGAGGAGATTTTACTCAACACTGCACACACACACATACACACACACACACACACACACACACACACACACACACATACACACACACACACACACACACATGCATGCATGCATGCACAGGAACACACACACGCACACACAGCTCACATTGGCCAGACGCGTCTCCAGCTGTATAATCTCCTTGGACTTCTGCGTGGCGTTGTGAGCTCCCAGCATGCTCAGCAAGCGCTCCATCAGGGCCTTGTACGCCGCCAGGATCTGAGAAGCACAACAACATCAGCGCTGGACAGCAGACAGGAGGGGCCGAGGCATCATCGGTAATGGCCGGTGACGGGGGTGACATGTGGCAGAGTGGACAGGGATAACAAAAGCACAGCGAGCGACCGAGGAAAACAGGTGGATTGATGAAGAGGAGAGAGAGAGACGAGTCAGTTAGGAGAGGAGGAGAGGAGTGAAGGAAGGAATGAAGGATTAAGGAAAGAAAAGAGGGCAGTAGGAGAGGAGGAAGGAGAGAAGGAGCCAACTGGAAGTAAAGTATGAGGTAGAGGATAGTGATGGGCGATACCAAGTTATGATACTGATCATTTAATTATAAAATTAAATGTGATTTTTATGATAGTCATTTTCAGAAAACAAAAATCCTTACACTCAAAGGCAAATGGGCAAAAGGTATTTTTATCTACAGGTGACAAGCAGCACCACACCACACTACATTTCCTCTGCAATTCTCTTACGTTTGATGTGGAGGTGTGCGACTGTGTGCGACTGTGCGCTACGTTCTGATGTCACATGGTTTCCACAGTCATGTGACACGGGCCAGCTAAATATGTCAGGGCTGTTTTGGCACAAACATTAATACAATCGATATTGTTTTAAAGGAATCGATACCAAATGAGTAGCTTGTGAGTATCAAAGTATCGATATTGATCTTCCCTAGTAAAGGACGGAGGGAGAAAAGCTGGGAGGAAGAGGAGAGGAAGAGCATGGATGGAGGGAAACAGGAAGTGAGGATAGGTGGGAAGAAAGAGGAATCAAGGGAGAAAATAAGGTGAGGGGAAGTAGGGAGGGACGGAGAAGGGTTAACTAAAAGGGGGAAAGAAAAGGATGGAAGGAAGAGAGGGAGAAAAGGGGAGATTGAAGGATGTAGGGTGACGACAGAAAGAGGGAGATGATGGGATGGCGTTAAAGAAGCATGTTTACCTTCACGCTGTCCTCATCCTCTCCCAGGTAGAGGCTTCTCTCCGGCAGCGTGAGCCCCTCCTGATCAATCTGCACACACACAGTCAGCAGCTCAAGCAGGAATCACATTCATTCTGCTATGTGGTCACATATGTGTTGCTGAGCCCTCAACAGATGGACATTCAAAGGATGGTTAATATTTTAATAATCTGTAATGATGCCGTCATTCACAATTCATTCAACACACCGTGTGCAAAACGTGTCAATTATTTATAACATTTAATAAATAATGCCCACACGTGGAGTCATTATGTGCATCAGACTGATATTCATCTTTTATTAAATCTCAGATACTGGCCAACTAATATGACTTTAATATTGTTCAGTGAAAACCATGCATCTTCAAATTAGATGATTTTGAATTTTTGAGATAAACTGGCGGATTACGTATTCCTTCATGGGCTTCTCCTATTTTTTAAGCCAAACAAACCACTTTAATGCCCATTTGATTTTCTGAAAAATGTATTATCACAAAACGGAAAACAGGGCTGTTTTTGCCAGCTCATGAAAAGTTGACATCTTGGACATGGGCGCCGAAAGTAGGGGGGCCAAGAGGCCATTGGCCCACCCACCTCACAGCTCTGTCCCACTGTTTTTTAAGGTTGCGAATCACCCGCAAATGCCCTTATATTGCGACACGGTAAAAAGACGTTTCAATCATTCCCGTCCAGCCTGTGCATGTCAAGACTGGAGGGTGTCAGAAGTGTTTTTTCTCTACAGATACGCTCTCATTTTAATCTGGTCAGCAGCTGTCTGCACGGCTCCATCTCAGCTGCGTCTCATGGAACCGCAACCTGAACTCAAGCATTTATTTACGCTTGAAGTCTATTTTTTTTTCAACAATACGTGCGTAAACCCGAGGTTGATGCCCAATAAAAAAAGTGAATAATATATTTATCCACATTTTGCAGCTGGCAAAGCAGAGTGTGCTGTGGATCTTTATCCAATCATAATCAACCTGTAGGTTAATTCAAAGAAAATCAAAGTGATCTGACATCCAGCTCGCTACAGTTTCATAATGTACCGAAAATATTTTAACACTTCTCAACTGGTGCATGGGCTCCTCACCGGGCGCATCGTCTGGTGCGCAGCGAATGAGGTTTGATTGGAAAGGCCCGACTGTGAGTTTTACAGCAGTCCTCGCCCGGACCTCGCCGCTGCCCGCTGTCAGAATCCTGTGGGAAACACTGTATTGTGTCATCCAAAGCTGGCTCCAACACTTCAAAACTCATTCCAGTACCTCTGATTTTGGAGATACATGGTTTTCAAAAGCCAGTGCCAATTTGGGATTCCTGATACTGATAAGAGTTTGTTGATATGTTTTAGTTATTATTACTTTTTGTCAAACTGTGCATCAGACCAGATGTTAGGGTTTCACTCTATAAAAACTGAAACAAAACTTATACTCCAAGTTAAAATATTCTGAGTTCAAGGTTCACTTACTAGATTTTTCTGGAGCTGTCATCCATATCTCACAGCCCTTTTCAGCAAGTGCAACTTGTTCTGGTGTCCATGCTCAAGTTCACTCGCCCTAATTTAAGGAGCTATTGCACCGTAAAGGAATGTCATTAGTGTCCTGTGACTGTGCTTTTTATGAGGATTTTCCACCAGGCAAGATAACATTTCTAGGATAACACACACACACATACACACACAAACACACACAGAAACCCAAATACCCCAACATCGTTTTTTGCACCCGATTCAACTGTTATCAGGCCATTAAATAGGTGTTATCAGGCGCTCTAAGCACCATAGATGTGGGTCATTAGGGGCCTACTACGCCTACTATGTTGTAAAAGTGAAAGTGAAACTTAACAGCAACATGTTCAAACATGTTGTAAAACTGAAGGAAACTTCACGTTTTGAACACAAACAAAAAGGCTTCTTTACGGCTTGTCCAGACCGCCCGCGTGAGCAGCGTGTGGCCGCTGAATTAGGCTACCTGCTGTTTTTTATTTCGCCGTCCTTGTTAACAGGTTAGAGCGGTTCACAGAAGCAACAGCAACTTCTTTAGGTTTAGGCAACAAAACTAAAACTTTTTTAGGTTTACGCAACAAAACTACATCTTCTTTAGGTTTAGGTGACAAAACTACAACTTCTTTTAGTTTAGGCAACAAAACTTCAACTTCTTTAGGTTTACGCAACAAACCTCCATCCCTTATTGAGTTTCACACGGTCTATACTACAGCACCTGACTTCCACTTCTGCTTCTGTCGTAATTACTACGGTCTCTAGAGGTCGTGTTCTTTTATACCTTCTTCCATGTGAATAGAGGATAAAACCTACTAGTGGGTGTAGTAGGCCCCTACTGACCCACATCTATGGGGCTTATAGCGATGGATAATGTCTATTTAATAGCCTGAGAACAGTTTAATTGGCTTGTTTTTCTCACCCTGATTGCATTCCTGGAGGAGTTTTTGTCGTCCACATTGACAGTGAGGGAGAAGAAGACGTTGGTGCTGTATACACCCTGGGTCCTGTACAGAAGCTCATTGAAGTCAGGTCTCAGTGGCGCGCCCTCTCTCTCCCACCCAGCAGCACCGGGAGGAGCCCCCACCAGGTCCCACCCCCCACAGCTGTCTATCACATCCGTCATGGGGTCAGAACCCAGCTTGTCAATCTCCTGGATGTTGACGCAGGATCGATAGAACTCCTTGACCTTACGCTCTGCAGAGTCGGGGCCGCGCGTTCGTATCGGCTCCAGCAAGAGGCGCTGCAGTTTCTCCTCATTGTGTTCTCCTATGGCGGTGATGATGCCGTAGCTGAGCTTGTCCTCGGGGATGCCGTGGCGCCTCAGCCAGCCGCCACAGGCGAAGGAGTAGAAGTCCTGGCAGGGTTGGATGGTTGGGTCAATATTGGCCTGAACGAAGCGCGCCGCCCGCAGCAGGGAGCGCTTGCGTTGACAGTCCTGTCGGCACTGTGGATCCTGCTGGGCGTCCAGGGAAATGTACTTGAGTGCCAGCATGCTGCCTAAGATGACGCACATGCCTGCTGCAAAGACCAGAGCAGAGAGGAGGCAGATCTCCCTCCGGCTCCACCGAGGAAGCCCTCCGCTGCTGCTGGTGCTGCTTAGATCTCTGTTTCGACCGTTTGACATGGTGCCTCCCCGGCCACGCCCCATATGACGATCCAGGCTGCCTCCCAGGTGAAGGGTCATGCCATTGCTGAGGATGTCGCTGCTATAGCGACCACCATATTTCACTTCCTGGAACTCATCATAGTGGGCAGTTAGTGAGTATGTCTTCTCCATGGCAATGGACTGTCACCAGGTAAGAAGTGCTGTAGGAGCAGGGCGTAGAGAGAAAGGGATGAAAGAGGAGTTATTTAGTGTACAGTCATGACTACTCCTACTGAGACAAAAGGGAGGACTCCCACCAAAGGGCAGAACACTGAAGTGATGTCAAAATCCTGTTGGCCCTCTTTAGGCAAAGTCCCCTTTATTCTTTTCAAATCAAAAGCCGACAGAGCGAGGTGCTCCCATTGTGCATGAGGAATCTCATGGGTCCAGTTCCCTCTCTCTCTCTCATCCTCTTTCTCTCTGCTCCCTTTCCATTTGCTTTCTCTCCAACCAGTTACAGGTGACCTGTCGATAAAAATAGAAATGAGATAGAGGAGGTACTGTAAGTCGAGAGAGAAATAGGAAATTGAATCCACGATTACAACAGCCGAGAATGACACAATGGCATCTTTTTGGGCACACTTTCCCCACTCTGTCTTGTCCTGTTTTTTGTCTGTTTTCGGCTAAAGCTGTTGGATTTATTGGTGATAGTCATCCCGCGTTGAGACGATGTCCCCGGGTGACTCACGGCTGTGGATGGATCAATGGAGACAGGTGGGCATCATCAGATGGGCATGGATGTGTCAGTCGGAATTGATGTGAAACTTTTTATTGTTACAGAAGGACAGGGAGAATTTATGTCCTCTGTCTCACCAGACTACTGAAGAAACACACACATGCACACGCACACACACACACACACAGACACACACACACACAGAGCACAGCACAGCATGGAGGGCACCAGCTGATCTTCTATGGAGGTTTTAAAGCAATAACACGCTATCACATTACAAGCAGCTGCCAAAATATCAATCATATGTGCATATACAAAGTGTTTTCATTTATACCAAAGAGTATAGAAGCAAAGTGACAAAACTCTGGTGCTTTTTTGGCAACAGCCGCTAGATGGCGCTTTGGTAGCGCTGCCGCCATTTTGGACTGAAAACGCCAGTGAGTCCATTGCCATTGATGTACAAAGAAACGTCTGTAAATTGTAAATTGTAAATTTTTTTTAGGTAAATCATCTTCCCAGTATGAACACTTAAATAGCCCTCATTTAAACTGTTATGTCCTAAAAGTTTCCTCGGCATAATGAACGTGCATCAGACCCACGGCACTGCACCGCCCTGCACGTTCATATGACATATCCGGTTCTGCCAGCTTCTTGCTAGCTGTATGTGGCTGTAATAATGGGCTCCCATACCCCCATGGGCTGTATGCTGTAAGCCTGTACCTTGGTGGATGTATTAACGTCTCTGTTCCCAAACAACCGGCTATCGGCCAGTAGCTAGTAGTGCCAGTAGCATGACATAAACAGAATTTTATGTAGTTGTAGGCTGTCTATTTACTCACACACAGGGCAAATGCACAGGACACAACTTGTTACACTGATGTTGCAATAGAAGGAACAATTGACTTTCACTTCTGAGCAATATATGTTCTTTGTTTACACTGAGGATGAATACATTTGACCTCAAAGATGTAGAATACAGTGGATTCATAGCATGTATATGCATTCATGTCATGCGGCAAAAACAACCAGACAAACACAGACTGTTTTGAGCTGTTTGCATTCTCCTTTGCTTCTGCTGATGCACTCTACATAGCCTGTAGGCAGTATCACAAGCCTTTAGACAGAGAGACTGACTGATAAATTGTATTTTGGATGCTGTCCCGATGTGAGCTTGCGAGCCCTTGTCTGTGTGTGTGTGTGTGTGTGTGTGTGTGTGTGTGTGCGTGCGTGCGTGTGTGCGTGCGTGTGTTTTCAGTGGCTAGATGCACTGAACTTGCTGAAAGCTGTGAAGGCGATCTGTGAAAATTGATCCCTGTTATCTCCTCTGAGAATAGCAAACTTCAGCACTGATGTCTTTAACAAGCTTTCCCTCGCCTTATGGGAGTGCTGTATGTAGATAAGGAGGAAAAAAAGAAGAAGAAAGAAAGAAGGAAAGAAAGAAATAAGAAGTTTAGTGATCACAGGTAAACAGAGAGATGAGAAGCGCGTATCTCATCCTGTGAGAGGTGGTAATACAATTCATGAGGGAATGGAAAATGGGTGGCGAGTGGTTTATTATGTTTTAGGGGGAATAGGGAAGGATGACAGAAAGAATACAGGGACAAGAGTGCATTGGTGTAGAGATAAAATTATTGTCTACCACTGCAGACATCTGGGGTTCAAGTCCCAGTGACAATAGTACAATTGACTAGGGGTTCTCGGCAGGCACGCTCAAACGCGAGAGCGACACTGTTACTGTTAATGTTAATTTTACTGTGAGGGATTTACGGTGCTGGAAATCCATTTAACTTTGTTTTGACTTTGTTTAGTTTAGTCAGTGAGGCTTTAACTGCTAAATTACCGCAACTTCATCATCGTCATCGCAGCACGCAGGTTCTGATTACTGAGTAATGGCAGGCGCGACAGTAGCGCAACCTCCCAAGCACCTTGGATAAAAGCGATGAAAGCGACAAGGCTTGCGTTTTCCATGCATTTCAGACACAGCATGTGAATGGCCCCTAAGGACAAGACCCGAGGGACATTTACAGATCTGTTTACGTGCTGTTTAATGTGCTGCAACTGAGCAGCTAATTAGCTATCTAGTTGCAAAAAGATGTTCGAGGTGCACTTCTCCCAGCTGAAAGTTTGTTTGGTAGCTTGTTCAACAAGCTATGGAGCAGGACAAGACGTGTGTTCATGTTGTAAGTTGGATAAGAAATAGACTTTAACAGGAAAGCTAATGTGGTGGTTGTTAATGTATTGAAACAAGTTGTCATCTCTGTAGATGGAGAACTAACAGTATTCATACAAATTATTGCGAGACTAGGGGGCGCCATCGTGAAAACAAAAGAAGCAAATAAAACTTTTGGTTTCTGATTTTTTTTTTCTCAAAGGTGAGCACAGGTGATTGACAGAGCAGATTTACCTAAAAAATGCAATTTAATTTCATTAATTGATTTTCATACTTTACGAAAATTAATGAAGACCAGTGGCTGCCTAAAATGGTAAGAAAAAAGGATCCAAAAATCTAAAAAATATGCAGTAGGCTATGTATAAAACAATGGTCAGCAAGAATGTAAAGTATATATGATTTGTAGTTAAAGAGCTAAAACTGCCACACACACCGACATGGTCTTTTAAGGGTGTGGAGGTAAGGGTGGTGGATGGGTGTGTAATGTAACTTGCATGCTTGTAAAATGTGGGCATTCAATGGTCAAATAAAAGACATCGTCATTGTTTGTAATTCTGGGTTTTGCAGAATCATCCAATATCAACATTCTGTCTGGTGATAGAGTTGCTTTGTCACCGCTCTAGCGACCCCTACTGTTCCGTTTGGGTGCTTGCACAGTGTTGCATCTCTGTCCTGGTGAAGCTCATGGATCGCAGGTGAAAAGAAGCAGCTGGTGACAACATGTAGCACATGTCTGCCTAAACTCTCCCCATGCCAACAACAGTAGTGAGGACATGTGCAGTGCAGAGGGGACTGGCCATTCCATAGTGGTTGAAAATGGGTGGTGTGTGTGTGTGTGTGTGTGTGTGGGGGGGGGGGGGGGGGGGGGGGGGGGGGGGGGGGGGGGGGGGGGGGGGGGGGGGGGGGGGGGGGGGGGGGGGGGGGGGGGGGGGGGGGGGGGGGGGGGGGGGGGGGGGGGGGGGGGGGGGGGGGGGGGGGGGGGGGGGGGGGGGGGGGGGGGGGGGGGGGGGGGGGGGGGGGGGGGGGGGGGGGGGGGGGGGGGGGGGGGGGGGGGGGGG